>CM056207.1:55399989-55423665 GCA_029692085.1 Gymnothorax javanicus | reverse complement strand
CAGAATACAGTCACCTGTCTCTATTAGGGTTAATGATATGGCTGCAGGGGGAGTGTACAGGGGTGCAGAATACAGTCACCTGTCTCTATTAGGGTTAATGATATGGCTGCAGGGGAGTGTACAGGGGTGCAGAATACAGTCACCTGTCTCTATTAGGGTTAATGATATGGCTGCAGGGGGGTGTACAGGGGGGTGCAGAATACAGTCACCTGTCTCTATTAGGGTTAATGATATGGCTGCAGGGGGAGTGTACAGGGGTGCAGAATACAGTCACCTGTCTCTATTAGGGTTAATGATATGGCTGCAGGGGGGTGTACAGGGGGTGCAGAATACAGTCACCTGTCTCTATTAGGGTTAATGATATGGCTGCAGGGGGAGTGTACAGGGGGGCAGAATACAGTCACCTGTCTCTATTAGGGTTAATGATATGGCTGCAGGGGGGTACAGGGGTGCAGAATACAGTCACCTGTCTCTATTAGGGTTAATGATATGGCTGCAGGGGGGGTACAGGGGTGGGTGCAATACAGTCACCTGTCTCTATTAGGGTTAATGATATGGCTGCAGGGGGAGTGTACAGGGGTGCAGAATACAGTCACCTGTCTCTATTAGGGTTAATGATATGGCTGCAGGGGGGTGTACAGGGGTGCAGAATACAGTCACCTGTCTCTATTAGGGTTAATGATGGCTGCAGGGGGGGAGTGTACAGGGGTGCAGAATACAGTCACCTGTCTCTATTAGGGTTAATGATATGGCTGCAGGGGGGTGTACAGGGGTGAATACAGTCACCTGTCTCTATCTCTGATATGGCTGCAGGGGTTAATGATATGGCAGTCACCTGTCTCTATTAGGGTTAATGATATGGCTGCTGGGGGGGGGTACAGGGGTGCAGAATACAGTCACCTGTCTCTATTAGGGTTAATGATATGGCTGCAGGGGGAGTGTACAGGGGTGCAGAATACAGTCACCTGTCTCTCTATTAGGGTTAATGATATGGCTGCAGGGGGAGTGTACAGGGGTGCAGAATACAGTCACCTGTCTCTATTAGGGGTTAATGATATGGCTGCAGGGGGGTGTACAGGGTGCAGAATACAGTCACCTGTCTCTATTATATGATATGGGTTAATGATATGGCTGTCTCTATTAGGGGGGGGATATGGCTGCAGGGGGAGTGTACAGGGGTGCAGAATACAGTCACCTGTCTCTATTAGGGTTAATGATATGGCTGCAGGGGGGTGTGTACAGGGGTGCAGAACAGTCACCTGTCTCTATTAGGGTTAATGATATGGCTGCAGGGGGGTGTACAGGGGTGCAGAACAGTCACCTGTCTCTATTAGGGTTAATGATATGGCTGCAGGGGGGGTGTACAGGGGTGCAGAATACAGTCACCTGTCTCTATTAGGGTTAATGATATGGCTGCAGGGGTGTACAGGGGGATGATGAATACAGTCACCTGTCTCTATTAGGGTTAATGATATGGCTGCAGGGGGGGGGCTGTGTACAGGGGTGGGTTAAGTGCAGGGGGAGTCACCTGTCTCTATTAGGGTTAATGATATGGCTGCAGGGGGGGAGTGTGCAGAATACAGTCACCTGTCTCTATTAGGGTTAATGATATGGCTGCAGGGGGTGTGTACAGGGGTGCAGAATACAGTCACCTGTCTCTATTAGGGTTAATGATATGGCTGCAGGGGGGTACAGGGGTGCAGAATACAGTCACCTGTCTCTATTAGGGGTTAATGATATGGCTGCAGGGGGGTGTACAGGGGTGCAGAATACAGTCACCTGTCTCTATTAGGGTTAATGATATGGCTGCAGGGGGAGTGTACAGGGGTGCAGAATACAGTCACCTGTCTCTATTAGGGTTAATGATATGGCTGCAGGGGGTGTACAGGGGTGATGAATACAGTCACCTGTCTCTATTAGGGTTAATGATATGGCTGCAGGGGGGGGTCAGGGTGCAGATGCATACAGTCACCTGTCTCTATTAGGGTTAATGATATGGCTGCAGGGGGAGTGTACAGGGGTGCATGAATACAGTCACAGTCACCTGTCTCTATTAGGGGGTTAATGATATGGCTGCAGGGGGGTGTACAGGGGCAGAATACAGTCACCTGTCTCTATTAGGGTTAATGATATGGCTGCAGGGGGGGGTGTACAGGGGTGCATACAGTCACCTGTCTCTCTAGGGTTAATGATATGGCTGCAGGGGGTGTACAGGGGTGCAGAATACAGTCACCTGTCTCTATTAGGGTTAATGATATGGCTGCAGGGGGTGTACAGGGGTGCAGAATACAGTCACCTGTCTCTATTAGGGGGTTGATATGGCTGCAGGGGGGTGTACAGGGGTGCAGAATACAGTCACCTGTCTCTATTAGGGTTAATGATATGGCTGCAGGGGGGTGTGTACAGGGGGAATACAGTCACCTGTCTCTATTAGGGTTAATGATATGGCTGCAGGGGGAGTGTACAGGGTGCAGAATACAGTCACCTGTCTCTATTAGGGTTAATGATATGGCTGCAGGGGGGTGTGTACAGGGGTGCAGAATACAGTCACCTGTCTCTATAGGGGGTTAATGATATGATGCAGGGGGGGTGTACTGTCAGGGGTGCAGAATACAGTCACCTGTCTCTATTACAGGTCTCTATGATATTAATGATATGGCTGCAGGGGTGTACAGGGGTGCAGAATACAGTCACCTGTCTCTATTAGGGTTAATGATATGGCTGCAGGGGAGAGTGTACAGTGTACAGGGGTGCAGAATACAGTCACCTGTCTCTATTAGGGTTAATGATATGGCTGCAGGGGGGAGTGTACAGGGGTGCAGAATAGTCAGTCACCTGTCTCTATTAGGGTTAATGATATGGCTGCAGGGGGGTACAGGGGGGTGCAGAATACAGTCACCTGTCTCTATTAGGGTTAATGATATGGCTGCAGGGGGGTGCAGGTCACCTGTCTCTAGGGGTAATGATATGGCTGCAGGGGGGAGTACAGTCACCTGTCTCTATTAGGGTTAATGATATGGCTGCAGCAGGGGAGTGTACAGGGGTGCAGAATACAGTCACCTGTCTCTATTAGGGTTAATGATATGGCTGCAGGGGGGTGTAGGGGTGAGAATACAGTCACCTGTCTCTATTAGGGGTTAATGATATGGCTGCAGGGGGGTGTACAGGGGTGCAGAATACAGTCACCTGTCTCTATTAGGGTTAATGATATGGGCTGCAGGGGGGGTGTACAGGGGTGATGAATACAGTCACCTGTCTCTATTAGGGTTAATGATATGGCTGCAGGGGGGTGTACACGGGTGATGAATACAGTCACCTGTCTCTATTAGGGTTAATGATATGCAGGGGGATGATATGGCTGCAGGGGGTGTACAGGGGTGCAGAATACAGTCACCTGTCTCTATTAGGGTTAATGATATGGCTGCAGGGGGAGTGTACAGGGGTGCAGAATACAGTCACCTGTCTCTATTAGGGTTAATGATATGGCTGCAGGGGGAGTGTACAGGGGTGATGCGTACAGTCACCTGTCTCTATTAGGGTTAATGATATGGCTGCAGGGGGGTGTACAGGGGTGCAGAATACAGTCACCTGTCTCTATTAGGGTTAATGATATGGCTGCAGGGGGGTGTACAGGGGTGCAGAATACAGTCACCTGTCTCTATTAGGGTTAATGATATGGCTGCAGGGGGGTGTACAGGGGTGCAGAATACAGTCACCTGTCTCTATTAGGGGGTTAATGATATGGCTGCAGGGGGGGTGTACAGGGGTGCAATACAGTCACCTGTCTCTATTAGGGGTTAATCTCTGGCTGCAGGGGGAGTTAATGGGTGCATATCACCTGTCTGCAGGGGTTAATGATATGGCTGCAGGGGGAGTGTACAGGGTGCAGAATACAGTCACCTGTCTCTATTAGGGTTAATGATATGGCTGCAGGGGGGGGGTGTACAGGGGTGCAGAATACAGTCACCTGTCTCTATTAGGGTTAATGATATGGCTGCAGGGGGGGGTACAGGGGTGCAGAATACAGTCACCTGTCTCTATTAGGGTTAATGATATGGCTGCAGGGGGGAGTGTACAGGGGTGCAGAATACAGTCACCTGTCTCTATTAGGGTTAATGATATGGCTGCAGGGGGTGTACAGGGGCAGCATACAGTCACCTGTCTCTATTAGGGTTAATGATATGGCTGCAGGGGGGGTGTACAGGGGTGCAGAATACAGTCACCTGTCTCTCTATTAGGGTTAATGATATGGCTGCAGGGGGAGTACAGAATGGCTGCAGTCACCTGTCTCTATTAGGGTTAATGATGATATGGCTGCAGGGGGGGTGTACAGGGGTGATGAATACAGTCACCTGTCTCTCTATTAGGGTTAATGATATGGCTGCAGGGGGGGGTGTACAGGGGGGTGAGAATACAGTCACCTGTCTCTATTAGGGTTAATGATATGGCTGCAGGGGGAGTGTACAGGGGTGCAGAATACAGTCACCTGTCTCTATTAGGGTTAATGATATGGCTGCAGGGGGGGTGTACAGGGGTGCAGAATACAGTCACCTGTCTCTATTAGGGTTAATGATATGGCTGCAGGGGAGTACAGGGGGTGCAGAATACAGTCACCTGTCTCTATTAGGGTTAATGATATGGCTGCAGGGGGGTCAGGTCTCAGGGGGTTAATGATGAATACAGTCACCTGTCTCTCACCTGTCTCTATTAGGGTTAATGATATGGCTGCAGGGGGGTGTACAGGGGTGCAGAATACAGTCACCTGTCTCTATTAGGGTTAATGATATGGCTGCAGGGGGAGTGTACAGGGGTGCAGAATACAGTCACCTGTCTCTATTAGGGTTAATGATATGGCTGCAGGGGGGGGTACAGGGGTGCAGAATACAGTCACCTGTCTCTATTGCAGGGTTAATGATATGGTCACCTGTCTCTATTAGGGTTAATGATATGGCTGCAGGGGTGCAGGGGTGCAGAATACAGTCACCTGTCTCTATTAGGGTTAATGATATGGCTGCAGGGGGGGTACAGGGGGGCAGAATACAGTCACCTGTCTCTATTAGGGTTAATGATATGGCTGCAGGGGGGGTGTACAGGGGTGCAGAATACAGTCACCTGTCTCTATTAGGGTTAATGATATGGCTGCAGGGGATGGGCTGCAGGGGGAGGGTTAATGATATGGCTGCAGGGGGGTGTACAGGGGTGCAGAATACAGTCACCTGTCTCTATTAGGGTTAATGATATGGCTGCAGGGGGGAGTGTACAGGGGTGCAGAATACAGTCACCTGTCTCTATTAGGGTTAATGATATGGCTGCAGGGGAGTGTACAGGGGTGCAGAATACAGTCACCTGTCTCTATTAGGGTTAATGATATGGCTGCAGGGGGGGGGTGTACAGGGGTGCAGAATACAGTCACCTGTCTCTATATTAGGGGGTAATGATATGGCTGCAGGGGGTGTACAGGGGCAGAATACAGTCACCTGTCTCTATTAGGTTAATGATGGCTGCAGGGGGGAGTAACAGGGTGCAGAATACAGTCACCTGTCTCTATTAGGGTTAATGATATGGCTGCAGGGGTGCAGAATACAGTCACCTGTCTCTATTAGGGTTAATGATATGGCTGCAGGGGGTGTACAGGGGGTGCAGAATACAGTCACCTGTCTCTATTAGGGTTAATGATATGGCTGCAGGGGGGTAGGGGGGTGGGGAGGGGCAGTCACCTGTCTCTATTAGGGTTAATGATATGGCTGCAGGGGTACAGGTGTACAGGGTCTCTATTAGGGTTAATGATATGGCAGGGGGAGTGTACAGGGGTGCTGTCCTGTCTCTATTAGGGTTAATGATATGGCTGCAGGGGGTGTACAGGGGTGCAGAATACAGTCACCTGTCTCTCACCTGTCTATTTAGGGTTAATGATATGGCTGCAGGGGGGTACAGGGGGGTGCAGAATACAGTCACCTGTCTCTATTAGGGTTAATGATATGGCTGCAGGGGGGTGTACAGGGGGCAGAATACAGTCACCTGTCTCTATTAGGGTTAATGATATGGCTGCAGGGGGGTGTACAGGGTGCATGCATACAGTCACCTGTCTCTATTAGGGGTTAATGATATGGCAGGGGGGGGTGTACAGGGGTGCAGAATACAGTCACCTGTCTCTATTAGGGTTAATGATATGGCTGCAGGGGGTGTACAGGGGTGCAGAATACAGTCACCTGTCTCTATTAGGGTTAATGATATGGCTGCAGGGGGTGTACAGGGGGGTGATGAATACAGTCACCTGTCTCTATTAGGGTTAATGATATGGCTGCAGGGGGAGTGTACAGGGGTGCAGAATACAGTCACCTGTCTCTATTAGGGTTAATGATATGGCTGCAGGGGGTGTACAGGGGGGTGCAGAATACAGTCACCTGTCTCTATTAGGGGTTAATGATATGGCTGCAGGGGGGAGTGTACAGGGGTGAATACAGTCACCTGTCTCTATTAGGGTTAATGATGATATGGCTGCAGGGGGGTGTACAGGGGTGCAGACAGTCACCTGTCTCTATTAGGGTTAATGATATGGCTGCAGGGGGCTGTGTACAGGGGTGATGGTGCAGAATACAGTCACCTGTCTCTATTAATGGTTAATGATATGGCTGCAGGGAATACAGTCACCTGTCTCTATTAGGGTTAATGATATGGCTGCAGGGGGGTGTACAGGGGTGCAGAATACAGTCACCTGTCTCTATTAGGGTTAATGATATGGCTGCAGGGGGGGGGTGTACAGGGGTTAATGATGGTGCAGGGGAGTGTACAGGGGTGCAGAATACAGTCACCTGTCTCTATTAGGGTTAATGATATGGCTGCAGGGGGGTGTACAGGGGTGCAGAATACAGTCACCTGTCTCTATTAGGGTTAATGATATGGCTGCAGGGGGGTGTACAGGGGTGCAGAATACAGTCACCTGTCTCTCTCTTAGGGTTAATGATATGGCTGCAGGGGGGTGTGTAGGGGTGCAGAATACAGTCACCTGTCTCTATTAGGGTTAATTATATGGCTGCAGCAGGGTACAGGGGGTGAGAATACAGTCACCTGTCTCTCTCTATTAGGGTTAATGATATGGCTGCAGGGGGAGTGTACAGGGGTGCAGAATACAGTCACCTGTCTCTATTAGGGTTAATGATATGGCTGCAGGGGGGTGTACAGGGGGCAGCATACACCTGTCTCTCTATTAGGGTAATATATGGCTGCAGGGGGGTGTAGGGGGTGCAGAATCACCTGTCTCTACCTGTCTCTATATGGCTGCAGGGGTTAAGGGGTGCAGAAATACATATCACCTGTCTCTATTAGGGTTAATGATATGGCTGCAGGGGAGTGTACAGGGGTGCAGAATACAGTCACCTGTCTCTATTAGGGTTAATGATATGGCTGCAGGGGGGGGTGTACAGGGTGCAGAATACAGTCACCTGTCTCTATTAGGGTTAATGATGCTGCAGGGGGTGTACAGGGGGGTGCAGAATACAGTCACCTGTCTCTATTAGGGTTAATGATATGGCTGCAGGGGGGTGTACAGGGGTGCAGAATAGTCACCTGTCTCTATTAGGGTTAATGATATGGCTGCAGGGGGGAGTGTACAGGGGTGCAGAATGATGCATCACCTGTCTCTATTAGGGTGATATGGCTGCTGGGGGTGTACAGGGGTGCAGAATACAGTCACCTGTCTCTATTAGGGGTTAATGATATGGCTGCAGGGGGGGTACAGGGGTGCAGAATACAGTCACCTGTCTCTATTAGGGTTAATGATATGGCTGCAGGGGGGGTACACAGGGGTGCAGAATACAGTCACCTGTCTCTATTAGGTTAATGATATGGCTGCAGGGGGAGTGTACAGGGGTGATGCAGAATACAGTCACCTGTCTCTATTAGGGTTAATGATATGGCTGCAGGGGGGGTGCAGTACCTGTCTCTATTAGGGTTAATGATATGGCTGCAGGGGGTGTACAGGGGGGTGCAGAATACAGTCACCTGTCTCTATAGGGTTAATGATATGGCTGCAGGGGGTGTACAGGGGTGCAGAATACAGTCACCTGTCTCTCTTAGGGGGCTGGCTGCAGGGGAGTGTAGGGGTGCAGAATACAGTCACCTGTCTCTATTAGGGTTAATGATATGGCTGCAGGGGGGTGTACAGGGGTGCAGAATACAGTCACCTGTCTCTATTAGGGTTAATGATATGGCTGCAGGGGGAGTGTACAGGGGGGTGCAGAATACAGTCACCTGTCTCTATTAGGGTTAATGATATGGCTGCAGGGGGGGGTGTACAGGGGTGCAGAATACAGTCACCTGTCTCTATTAGGGTTAATGATATGGCTGCAGGGGGGGTGTACAGGGGTGCAGAATACAGTCAGGGTTAATGATATGGCTGCAGGGGGGTGTACTACAGTCACCTGTCTCTATTAGGGTTAATGATATGGCTGCAGGGGGGTGTACAGGGGTGCAGAATACAGTCACCTGTCTCTATTAGGGTTAATGATATGGCTGCAGGGGGGGAATGTACAGGGGTGCAGAATGCAGTCAGTCACCTGTCTCTATTAGGGTTAATGATATGGCTGCAGGGGGAGTGTACAGGGGTGAATACAGTCACCTGTCTCTATTAGGGTTATATGATGCAGGGGGGGTAGGGGGGGCAGAATACAGTCAGTCTCTATTAGGGTTAATGTATGGGGTGCAGAATACAGTCACCTGTCTCTATTAGGGGATATGGCTGCAGGGGGAGTGTACAGGGGTGATGCGTACAGTCACCTGTCTCTATTAGGGTTAATGATATGGCTGCAGGGGGTGTACAGGGGGGTGCAGAATACAGTCACCTGTCTCTATTAGGGTTAATGATATGGCTGCAGGGGGAGTGTACAGGGGTGCAGAATACAGTCACCTGTCTCTATTAGGGTTAATGATATGGCTGCAGGGGGGGGTGTACAGGGGTGCAGAATACAGTCACCTGTCTCTATTCTCTATTAGGGTTAATGATATGGCTGCAGGGGGGAGTGTACAGGGGTGCAGAATACAGTCACCTGTCTCTATTAGGGTTAATGATATGGCTGCAGGGGGTGTACAGGGGGGTGCAGAATACAGTCACCTGTCTCTATTAGGGTTAATGATATGGCTGCAGGGGGGGTGTAGGGGGGGGGTGCAGAATACAGTCACCTGTCTCTAATGATATGGCTGCAGGGGGAGTGTACAGGGGTGCAGAATACAGTCACCTGTCTCTATTAGGGGTTAATGATATGGCTGCAGGGGGGGTGTACAGGGGTGCAGAATACAGTCACCTGTCTCTATTAATGATATTAATGGGTGCAGAATACAGTCACCTGTCTCTATTAGGGTTAATGATATGGCTGCAGGGGGAGTGTACAGGGGGTGCAGAATACAGTCACCTGTCTCTATTAGGGTGATATGGCTGCAGGGGGGGGAGTACAGGGGTGCAGAATACAGTCACCTGTCTCTATTAGGGTTAATGATATGGCTGCAGGGGGGGATGTACAGGGGGGCAGACAGGGGTGCACAGTCAGTCACTCTCTATATTAGGTTAATGATATGGCTGCAGGGGGGGGGTGTACAGGGGTGCAGAATACAGTCACCTGTCTCTATTAGGGTTAATGATATGGCTGCAGGGGGAGTGTACAGGGGTGCAGAATACAGTCACCTGTCTCTATTAGGGTTAATGATATGGCTGCAGGGGGAGTGTACAGGGGTGCAGAATACAGTCACCTGTCTCTATTAGGGTTAATGATATGGCTGCAGGGGGAGTGTACAGGGGTGCAGAATACAGTCACCTGTCTCTATTAGGGTTAATGATATGGCTGCAGGGGGGGTGTACAGGGGGGAGAATACAGTCACCTGTCTCTATTAGGGTTAATGATATGGCTGCAGGGGGGGTGTACAGGGGGTGCAGAATACAGTCACCTGTCTCTATTAGGGTTAATGATATGGCTGCAGGGGGGGGTGTACAGGGGTGCAGAATACAGTCACCTGTCTCTATTAGGGTTAATGATATATGCAGGGGGGGTGTACAGGGGGGCAGAATACAGTCACCTGTCTCTATTAGGGGTTAATGATATGGCTGCAGGGGGGTGTACAGGGGTGATGCAGAATACAGTCACCTGTCTCTATTAGGGTTAATGATATGGCTGCAGGGGGGGAGTGTACAGGGGTGCAGAATACAGTCACCTGTCTGATATGGCTGCAGGGGGGTTAATGAATACAGTCACCTGTCTCTATTAGGGTTAATGATATGGCTGCAGGGGGAGTGTACAGGGGTGCAGAATACAGTCACCTGTCTCTATTAGGGTTAATGATATGGCTGCAGGGGGAGTGTACAGGGGTGATGAATACAGTCACCTGTCTCTATTAGGGTTAATGATATGGCTGCAGGGGGGGTACAGGGGTGCAGAATACAGTCACCTGTCTCTATCTCTATTAGGGTTAATGATATGGCTGCAGGGGGGGTACAGGGGGATGAATACAGTCACCTGTCTCTATTAGGGTTAATGATATGGCTGCAGGGGGAGTACAGGGGTGCAGAATACAGTCACCTGTCTCTATTAGGGTTAATGATATGGCTGCAGGGGGGTGTACAGGGGTGCAGAATACAGTCACCTGTCTCTATTAGGGTTAATGATATGGCTGCAGGGGGGGTGTACAGGGGTGTACAGGGGTGCAGAGTCACAGTCACCTGTCTCTTATTAGGGTTAATGATATGGCTGCAGGGGGGTACAGGGGTGCAGAATACAGTCACCTGTCTCTATTAGGGTTAATGATATGGCTGCAGGGGGGGTACAGGGGGGGTGCAGAATACAGTCACCTGTCTCTATTAGGGTTAATGATATGGCTGCAGGGGGCTGCAGGGGGAGTGTACAGGGGTGCAGAATACAGTCACCTGTCTCTATTAGGGTTAATGATATGGCTGCAGGGGGTGTACAGGGGGCAGAATACAGTCACCTGTCTCTATTAGGGTTAATGATATGGCTGCAGGGGGGGTGTACAGGGGTGCAGAATACAGTCACCTGTCTCTATTAGGGTTAATGATATGGCTGCAGGGGGGGTGTACAGGGGCAGCAGTGACAGTCAGTCTGTCTCTCTGTTAGGGTTAATGATATGGCTGCAGGGGGGTGTACAGGGTGAATACAGTCACCTGTCTCTATTAGGGTTAATGATACAGGGGGGTGTACAGGGGTGCAGAATACAGTCACCTGTCTCTATTAGGGTTAATGATATGGCTGCAGGGGGTGTACAGGGGGGAATAGTCACCTGTCCTATTATTAGGGTTAATGATATGGCTGCAGGGGGGAGTGTACAGGGGTGCAGAATACAGTCACCTGTCTCTATTAGGGTTAATGATATGGCTGCAGGGGGGTACAGGGGGCAGAATACAGTCACCTGTCTCTATTAGGGGTTAATGATATGGCTGCAGGGGGGGAGTGTACAGGGGTGATGAATACAGTCACCTGTCTCTATTAGGGTTAATGATATGGCTGCAGGGGGAGTGTACAGGGGGGCAGAATACAGTCACCTGTCTCTATTAGGGTTAATGATATGGCTGCAGGGGGAGTGTACAGGGGTGCAGAATACAGTCACCTGTCTCTATTAGGGTTAATGATATGGCTGCAGGGGGGAGTGTACAGGGGTGCAGAATACAGTCACACCTGTCTCTATTAGGGTTAATGATATGGCTGCAGGGGGTGTACAGGGGGTGCAGAATACAGTCACCTGTCTCTCTATTAGGGTTAATGATATGGCTGCAGGGGGGTGTACAGGGTGCAGAAGTCACCTGTCTCTCTCTTAGGGTTAATGATATGGCTGCAGGGGGGTGTAGGGGCAGAAATACAGTCACCTGTCTCTATTAGGGTTAATGATATGGCTGCAGGGGGGGAGTGTACAGGGGCAGAATACAGTCACCTGTCTCTCTATTAGGGTTAATGATATGGCTGCAGGGGGGAGTACAGGGGGGTGCAGAATACAGTCACCTGTCTCTATTAGGGTTAATGATATGGCTGCAGGGGGTGTACAGGGGGCAGAATACAGTCACCTGTCTCTATTAGGGTTAATGATATGGCTGCAGGGGGTAGGGGTGTACAGGGGTGATGAATACAGTCACCTGTCTCTATTAGGGTTAATGATATGGCTGCAGGGGGGTGTACAGGGGTGCAGAATACAGTCACCTGTCTCTATTATTAGGGTTAATGATATGGCTGCAGGGGGGGGTGTACAGGGGTGCAGAATACAGTCACCTGTCTCTATTAGGGTTAATGATATGGCTGCAGGGGGGGTGTACAGGGGTGCAGAATACAGTCACCTGTCTCTATTAGGGTTAATGATATGGCTGCAGGGGGAGTGTACAGGGGTGATGCGTACAGTCACCTGTCTCTATTAGGGTTAATGATATGGCTGCAGGGGGGAGTGTACAGGGGTGCAGAATACAGTCACCTGTCTCTATTAGGGTTAATGATATGGCTGCAGGGGGGGTGTACAGGGGTGATGAATACAGTCACCTGTCTCTCTCTATAGGGGGTTAATGATATGGCTGCAGGGGGGTGTACAGGGGTGCAGAATACAGTCACCTGTCTCTATTAGGGTTAATGATATGGCTGCAGGGGGGTGTACAGGGGCAGAATACAGTCACCTGTCTCTATTAGGGTTAATGATATGGCTGCAGGGGGGGGTGTACAGGGGTGCAGAATACAGTCACCTGTCTCTATTAGGGTTAATGATATGGCTGCAGGGGGGAGGTACAGGGGTGACAGGGGGGGTGCAGTGCACCTGTCACCTGTCTCTATTAGGGTTAATGATATGGCTGCAGGGGCAGAATACAGTCACCTGTCTCTATTAGGGTTAATGATATGGGCAGGGGGAGTGTACAGGGGATGCACAATACAGTCACCTGTCTCTATTAGGGTTAATGATATGGCTGCAGGGGGAGTGTACAGGGGTGCAGAATACAGTCACCTGTCTCTATTAGGGTTAATGATATGGCTGCAGGGGGGTACAGGGGTGCGTACAGTCACCTGTCTCTATTCTCTAGGGGTTAATGATATGGCTGCAGGGGGTGTACAGGGGTGCAGAATACAGTCACCTGTCTCTATTAGGGTTTAATGATATGGCTGCAGGGGGGTGTACAGGGGTGCAGAATACAGTCACCTGTCTCTATCTATTAGGGTTAATGATATGGCTGCAGGGGGGTGTACAGGGGTGCAGAATACAGTCACCTGTCTCTATTAGGGTTAATGATATGGCTGCAGGGGGGGTGTACAGGGGTGCAGAATACAGTCACCTGTCTCTATTAGGGTTAATGATATGGCTGCAGGGGGGGTGTACAGGGGTGCAGAATACAGTCACCTGTCTCTATTAGGGTTAATGATATGGCTGCAGGGGGGGTGTACAGGGGGCTGCAGAATACAGTCACCACCTGTCTCTATTAGGGTTAATGATATGGCTGCAGGGGGTGTACAGGGGGGCAGAATACAGTCACCTGTCTCTATTAGGGTTAATGATATGGCTGCAGGGGGTGTACAGGGGTGCAGAATACAGTCACCTGTCTCTATTAGGGTTAATGATATGGCTGCAGGGGGGCAGTACAGGGGGGTGCAGAATACAGTCACCTGTCTCTATTAGGGGTTAATGATATGGCTGCAGGGGGGTTAATGATATGGCTGCAGGGGTGTACAGGGGTGCAGAGTACAGTCACCTGTCTCTATTAGGGGTTAATGATATGGCTGCAGGGGGGGAGTGTACAGGGGTGCAGAATACAGTCACCTGTCTCTATTAGGGGGTTAATGATATGGCTGCAGGGGGCTGCAGGGGGAGTACAGGGGGGGTGCAGAATACAGTCACCTGTCTCTATTAGGGTTAATGATATGGCTGCAGGGGGGTGTACAGGGGTGCAGAATACAGTCACCTGTCTCTATTAGGGGGTAATGATATGGCTGCAGGGGGGGGTACAGGGGTGATGAATACAGTCACCTGTCTCTCTATTAGGGTTAATGATATGGCTGCAGGGGGGGAGTGTACAGGGGTGAAGAATACAGTCACCTGTCTCTATTAGGGTTAATGATATGGCTGCAGGGGGGTGTACAGGGGTGCAGAATACAGTCACCTGTCTCTATTAGGGTTAATGATATGGCTGCAGGGGGGGTACAGGGGTGAAGAATACAGTCACCTGTCTCTATTAGGGTTAATGATATGGCTGCAGGGGGAGTGTATAGCAGGGGGGGAGTGCAGGGGTGACAGTCACCTGTCTCTATTAGGGTTAATGATATGGCTGCAGGGGGTGTACAGGGGGGTGCAGAATAGTCACCTGTCTCTATTAGGGTTAATGATATGGCTGCAGGGGGGTGTACAGGGGTGCAGAATACAGTCACCTGTCTCTATTAGGGTTAATGATATGGCTGCAGGGGGGGGTACAGGGGGTGCAGAATACAGTCACCTGTCTCTATTAGGGTTAATGATATGGCTGCAGGGGGGTGTACAGGGGTGCAGAATACAGTCACCTGTCTCTATTAGGGTTAATGATATGGCTGCAGGGGGTCAGTGTACAGGGGTGCAGAATGTACAGTCACCTGTCTCTATTATTAGGGTTAATGATATGGCTGCAGGGGGGGTGTACAGGGGTGCAGAATACAGTCACCTGTCTCTATTAGGGTTAATGATATGGCTGCAGGGGGGGGTGTACAGGGGTGCAGAATACAGTCACCTGTCTCTATTAGGGTTAATGATATGGCTGCAGGGGGGTGTACAGGGGTGCAGAATACAGTCACCTGTCTCTATTAGGGTTAATATGGGCTGCAGGGGGCTACAGGGGCAGAATACAGTCACCTGTCTCTATTAGGGTTAATGATATGGCTGCAGGGGGGGTGTACAGGGGTAGGGGTGCAGAATACAGTCACCTGTCTCTATTAGGGTTAATGATATGGCTGCAGGGGGGAGTACAGGGGGGGTGCAATACAGTCAGTCTGTCTCTATTAGGGGGTAATGATATGGCTGCAGGGGGTGTACAGGGGTGCAGAATACAGTCACCTGTCTCTATTAGGGTTAATGATATGGCTGCAGGGGGGTACAGGGGTGATGAATACAGTCACCTGTCTCTCTCTATTAGTTAATGATATGGCTGCAGGGGGGGGTACAGGGGTGCAGAATACAGTCACCACCTCTCTATTATTAGGGTTAATGATATGGCTGCAGGGGGTACAGGGGCAGGGGGGTACAGTCACCTGTCTCTATTAGGGTTAATGATATGGCTGCAGGGGGGGGTACACAGGGGTGCAGAATACAGTCACCTGTCTCTATTAGGGTTAATGATATGGCTGCAGGGGGTGTACAGGGGTGCAGAATACAGTCACCTGTCTCTATTAGGGTTAATGATATGGCTGCAGGGGGGGGTGTACAGGGGTGCAGAATACAGTCACCTGTCTCTATTAGGGTTAATGATATGGCTGCAGGGGGGATATGGCTGCAGGGGAGTGTACAGGGGTGAATAGAGTCACCTGTCTCTATTAGGGTTAATGATATGGCTGCAGGGGGGGGTGTACAGGGGTGCAGAATACAGTCACCTGTCTCTATTATTAGGGTATGATATGGCTGCAGGGGGGTGTACAGGGGTGCAGAATACAGTCACCTGTCTCTATTAGGGTTAATGATATGGCTGCAGGGGGGTGTACAGGGGTGCAGAATACAGTCACCTGTCTCTATTAGGGTTAATGATATGGCTGCAGGGGGGTGTACAGGGGGCAGAATACAGTCACCTGTCTCTATTAGGGTTAATGATATGGCTGCAGGGGGAGTGTACAGGTGCAGAATACAGTCACCTGTCTCTTAGGGTTAATGATATGGCTGCAGGGGGGTACAGGGGTGCAGAATACAGTCACCTGTCTCTATTAGGGGGTTAATGATATGGCTGCAGGGGGGGGGTGTACAGGGGTGCAGAATAGTCACCTGTCTCTATTAGGGTTAATGATATGGCTGCAGGGGGAGTGTACAGGGGGGTGCAGAATACAGTCACCTGTCTCTATTAGGGTTAATGATATGGCTGCAGGGGGAGTGTACAGGGGTGCAGAATACAGTCACCTGTCTCTATTAGGGGGTAATGATATGGCTGCAGGGGGGGGAGTGTACAGGGGTGCAGAATACAGTCACCTGTCTCTATTAGGGTTAATGATATGGCTGCAGGGGGGGTGAGAATACAGTCACCTGTCTCTAGGGGGGCAGGGGGATACAGTCACCTGTCTCTCTATTAGGGTTAATGATATGGCTGCAGGGGGGGGTTAAGGGGGCTGCAGGGGGGTGTGTACAGGGGTGCAGAATCACCTGTCTCTATTAGGGTTAATGATATGGCTGCAGGGGGGAGTGTACAGGGGTGCAGGCACAGTCACCTGTCTCTATTAGGGTTAATGATATGGCTGCAGGGGGGTGTACAGGGGTGATGAATACAGTCACCTGTCTCTATTAGGGTTAATGATATGGCTGCAGGGGAGTGTACAGGGGTGATATGGCTGCAGGGGGGTACAGGGGTGCAGAACCTGTCTCTATTAGGGTTAATGATATGGCTGCAGGGGGTGTACAGGGGTGCAGAATACAGTCACCTGTCTCTATTAGGGTTAATGATATGGCTGCAGGGGGGGTACAGGGGGGTGCAGAATACAGTCACCTGTCTCTCTATAGGGGTTAATGATATGGCTGCAGGGGGGTACAGGGGGCAGAATACAGTCACCTGTCTCTATTAGGGTTAATGATATGGCTGCAGGGGGGTGTAGGGGTGGGGTGAATAATACAGTCACCTGTCTCTATTAGGGGTTAATGATATGGCTGCAGGGGGGGTGTACAGGGGCAGAATACAGTCACCTGTCTCTATTAGGGTTAATGATATGGCTGGCTGCAGGGGTGTAGGGGGGAGAATACAGTCACCTGTCTCTATTAGGGTTAATGATATGGCTGCAGGGGGATGTACAGGGGTGCAGAATAGAATACAGTCACCTGTCTCTATTAGGGGTTAATGATATGGCTGCAGGGGGGGGTGTACAGGGGTGCAGAATACAGTCACCTGTCTCTATTAGGGTTAATGATATGGCTGCAGGGGGGGTGTACAGGGGTGCAGAATACAGTCACCTGTCTCTATTAGGGTTAATGATATGGCTGCAGGGGGGGGTACAGGGGTGCAGAATACAGTCACCTGTCTCTATTAGGGGTTAATGATATGGCTGCAGGGGGAGGGTACAGGGGGGGGCAGAATACAGTCAGTCACCTGTCTCTAT
Organism: Gymnothorax javanicus; assembly: GCA_029692085.1. NCBI lineage: Eukaryota > Metazoa > Chordata > Actinopteri > Anguilliformes > Muraenidae > Gymnothorax > Gymnothorax javanicus. Next base: position 55,406,392 of record CM056207.1, on the reverse strand, counting down.
TAGGGTTAATGATATGGCTGCAGGGGGGGTGTACAGGGGTGCAGAATACAGTCACCTGTCTCTATTAGGGTTAATGATATGGCTGCAGGGGGGGTGTACAGGGGTGCAGAATACAGTCACCTGTCTCTATTAGGGTTAATGATATGGGGGTGCAGGGGTCACCTGTCTCTATTAGGGTTAATGATATGGCTGCAGGGGAGTGTACAGGGTGCAGAATACAGTCACCTGTCTCTATTAGGGGGTTAATGATATGGCTGCAGGGGGGGGGAGTACAGGGGTGCAGAATACAGTCACCTGTCTCTATTAGGGGTTAATGATATGGCTGCAGGGGGAGTGTACAGGGGTGCAGAATACAGTCACCTGTCTCTATTAGGGTTAATGATATGGCTGCAGGGGGAGTGTACAGGGGTGCAGAATACAGTCACCTGTCTCTATTAGGGTTAATGATATGGCTGCAGGGGGGTGTACAGGGGCAGGGGAATACAGGGGTGCAGTACAGTCACCTGTCTCTATTAGGGTTAATGATATGGCTGCAGGGGGGAGTGTACAGGGGTGCAGAATACAGTCACCTGTCTCTATTAGGGTTAATGATATGGCTGCAGGGGGAGTGTACAGGGGTGCAGAATACAGTCACCTGTCTCTATTAGGGTTAATGATATGGCTGCAGGGGGGGGTGTACAGGGGTGCAGAATAGTCAGTCACCTCTCTCTAGGGTTAATGATATGGCTGCAGGGGGGTGCACAGGGGGGTGCAGAATACAGTCACCTGTCTCTATTAGGGTTAATGATATGGCTGCAGGGGGAGTGTACAGGGGTGCAGAATACAGTCACCTGTCTCTATTAGGGTTAATGATATGGCTGCAGGGGGAGTGTACAGGGGTGATGCGTACAGTCACCTGTCTCTATTATGGTTAATGATATGGCTGCAGGGGGGGTACAGGGGGCAGAATACAGTCACCTGTCTCTATTAGGGGTTAATGATATGGCTGCAGGGGGGTGTACAGGGGCAGAATACAGTCACCTGTCTCTATTAGGGTTAATGATATGGCTGCAGGGGGAGTGTACAGGGGTGAAGAATACAGTCACCTGTCTCTATTAGGGTTAATGATATGGCTGCAGGGGGGGAGTGTACAGGGGTGCAGAATACAGTCACCTGTCTCTATTAGGGTTAATGATATGGCTGCAGGGGGGGTACAGGGGGGAGTGCAGAATACAGTCACCTGTCTCTATTAGGGTTAATGATATGGCTGCAGGGGGAGTGGGGTGCAGGGTCACCTGTCTCTATTAGGGTTAATGATATGGCTGCAGGGGGAGTGTACAGGGGTGATGCGTACAGTCACCTGTCTCTATTAGGGTTAATGATATGGCTGCAGGGGGAGTGTACAGGGGTGCAGAATACAGTCACCTGTCTCTATTAGGGTTAATGATATGGCTGCAGGGGGAGTGTACAGGGGTGAATGGCAGTCACCTGTCTCAGTCACCTGTCTCTATTAGGGTTAATGATATGGCTGCAGGGGAGGTGTACAGGGGTGCAGAATACAGTCACCTGTCTCTATTATTAGGGTTAATGATATGGCTGCAGGGGGGTGTACAGGGGTGCAGAATACAGTCACCTGTCTCTATTAGGGTTAATGATATGGCTGCAGGGGGGGGTACAGGGGTGCAGAATACAGTCACCTGTCTCTATTAGGGTTAATGATATGGCTGCAGGGGAGTGTAGGGGGGGCAGAATACAGTCACCTGTCTCTATTAGGGTTAATGATATGGCTGCAGGGGGGAGTGTACAGGGGTGCAGAATACAGTCACCTGTCTCTATTAGGGTTAATGATATGGCTGCAGGGGGAGTGTACAGGGGTGATGCGTACAGTCACCTGTCTCTATTAGGGTTAATGATATGGCTGCAGGGGGGTGTACAGGGGTGCAGAATACAGTCACCTGTCTCTATTAGGGTTAATGATATGGCTGCAGGGGGGTGTACAGGGGTGCAGAATACAGTCACCTGTCTCTATTAGGGTTAATGATATGGCTGCAGGGGGGGTGTACAGGGGTGCAGAATACAGTCACCTGTCTCTATTAGGGGGTGATATGGCTGCAGGGGGAGTGTACAGGGGTGCAGAATACAGTCACCTGTCTCTATTAGGGTTAATGATATGGCTGCAGGGGGGGGTGTACAGGGGTGCAGAATACAGTCACCTGTCTCTATTAGGGGGTTAATGATATGGCTGCAGGGGGTACAGGGGTGCAGCAGAATACAGTCACCTGTCTCTATTAGGGTTAATGATATGGCTGCAGGGGGGAGTGTACAGGGGTGCAGAATACAGTCACCTGTCTCTATTAGGGTTAATGATATGGCTGCAGGGGGAGTGTACAGGGGTGCAGAATACAGTCACCTGTCTCTATTAGGGTTAATGATATGGCTGCAGGGGGAGTGTACAGGGGCAGAATACAGTCACTGTCTCTATTAGGGTTAATGATATGGCTGCAGGGGGCTGCAGGGGGTGTACAGGGGTGCAGAATACAGTCACCTGTCTCTATTAGGGTTAATGATATGGCTGCAGGGGGGTGTGTACAGGGGTGCAGAATACAGTCACCTGTCTCTATTAGGGTTAATGATATGGCTGCAGGGGGGGAGTGTACAGGGGTGCAGAATACAGTCACCTGTCTCTATTAGGGTTAATGATATGGCTGCAGGGGTGTACAGGGGTGCAGAATACAGTCACCTGTCTATTAGGGTTAATGATATGGCTGCAGGGGGAGTGTACAGGGGTGCAGAATACAGTCACCTGTCTCTATTAGGGTTAATGATATGGCTGCAGGGGGGGTGTACAGGGGTGCAGAATACAGTCACCTGTCTCTATTAGGGTTAATGATATGGCTGCAGGGGGAGTGTACAGGGGTGCAGAATACAGTCACCTGTCTCTATTAGGGTTAATGATATGGCTGCAGGGGGAGTGTACAGGGGTGAAGCGTACAGTCACCTGTCTCTGTCTCTATTATTTAATGATATGGCTGCAGGGGGTGTACAGGGGGCAGAATACAGTCACCTGTCTCTATTAGGGTTAATGATATGGCTGCAGGGGGTGTACAGGGGCAATACAGTCACCTGTCTCTCTCTATTAGGGTTAATGATATGGCTGCAGGGGGTGTACAGGGGTGATACACAGTCACCTGTCTCTATTAGGGTTAATGATATGGCTGCAGGGGGGAGTACAGGGGTGCAGAATACAGTCACCTGTCTCTATTAGGGATATGGGGGGGGTGCAGGGGGCAGAATGTCACCTGTCTCTATTAGGGTTAATGATATGGCTGCAGGGGGGTCACCTGTACAGTCACCTGTCTCTATTAGGGTTAATGATATGGCTGCAGGGGAGTGTACAGGGGTGCAGAATAGTCACCTGTCTCTATTAGGGTTAATGATATGGCTGCAGGGGGGAGGTACAGGGGTGCAGAATACAGTCACCTGTCTCTATTAGGGTTAATGATATGGCTGCAGGGGGGTGTACAGGGGGGCAGAATACAGTCACCTGTCTCTATTAGGGTAATGATATGGCTGCAGGGGAGTGTAGGGGGGAATACAGTCACCTGTCTCTATTAGGGTAATGATATGGCTGCAGCAGGGGGGTGTACAGGGGTGCAGAATACAGTCACCTGTCTCTATTAGGGTTAATGATATGGCTGCAGGGGAGGGGGGCAGGGTGCAGTCAGTCACCTGTCTCTATTAGGGTTAATGATATGGCTGCAGGGGGTGTACAGGGTGTGCATACAGTCACCTGTCTCTCTATAGGGGGTAATGAATGATGGCTGCAGGGGGGGTGTGTACAGGGCAGAATACAGTCACACCTGTCTCTATTAGGGTTAATGATATGGCTGCAGGGGGAGTGTACAGGGGTGCAGAATACAGTCACCTGTCTCTATTAGGGGGGGTTGATATGGCTGCAGGGGGGGTGTACAGGGGTGCAGAATACAGTCACCTGTCTCTATTAGGGTTAATGATATGGCTGCAGGGGGTGTACAGGGGATGCAATACAGTCACCTGTCTCTATTAGGGTTAATGATATGGCTGCAGGGGGGGGGTGTACAGGGGTGCAGAATACAGTCACCTGTCTCTATTAGGGTTAATGATATGGCTGGGGGGAGGGGGCAGAATGTCACCTGTCTCTATTAGGGATATGGCTGCAGGGGGGAGTGTACAGGGGTGCAGAATACAGTCACCTGTCTCTATTAGGGTTAATGATATGGCTGCAGGGGGAGTGTACAGGGGTGCAGAATACAGTCACCTGTCTCTATTAGGGTTAATGATATGGCTGCAGGGGGGTGTACAGGGGTGCAGAATACAGTCACCTGTCTCTATTAGGGTTAATGATATGGCTGCAGGGGGGAGTGTACAGGGGTGCAGAATACAGTCACCTGTCTCTATTAGGGGTTAATGATATGGCTGCAGGGGGGGTGTACAGGGTGCAGGGGTGCAGATACAGTCACCTGTCTCTATTAGGGTTAATGATATGGCTGCAGGGGGGGGGTGTACAGGGGTGCAGAATACAGTCACCTGTCTCTATTAGGTTAATGATATGGCTGCAGGGGGAGTGTACAGGGGTGCAGAATACAGTCACCTGTCTCTATTAGGGGGTTAATGATATGGCTGCAGGGGGGTGTGTACAGGGGTGCAGAATACAGTCACCTGTCTCTATTAGGGTTAATGATATGGCTGCAGGGGGGTGTACAGGGGTGTACAGTCACCTGTCTCTATTAGGTTAATGATATGAAGGGGTGTACAGGGGGGTGCAGAATACAGTCACCTGTCTCTATTAGGGTTAATGATATGGCTGCAGGGGAGTGTACAGGGGTGCAGAATACAGTCACCTGTCTCTATTAGGGTTAATGATATGGCTGCAGGGGGGTGTACAGGGGTGCAGAATACAGTCACCTGTCTCTATTAGGGTTAATGATATGGCTGCAGGGGGGGGAGTACAGGGGTGATGAATACAGTCACCTGTCTCTATTAGGGTTAATGATATGGCTGCAGGGGGGGTGTACAGGGGTGCAGAATACAGTCACCTGTCTCTATTAGGGTTAATGATATGGCTGCAGGGGGGAGTGTACAGGGGTGCAGAATACAGTCACCTGTCTCTATTAGGGTTAATGATATGGCTGCAGGGGGGGAGTGTAGGGGGTGCAGAATACAGTCACCTGTCTCTATTAGGGTTAATGATATGGCTGCAGGGGGGGGTGTACAGGGGTGCAGAATACAGTCACCTGTCTCTATTATTAGGGTTAATGATATGGCTGCAGGGGGTGTACAGGGGTGCAGAATACAGTCACCTGTCTCTATTAGGGTTAATGATATGGCTGCAGGGGGGTGTACAGGGTGCAGAATACAGTCACCTGTCTCTATTAGGGGTTAATGATATGGCTGCAGGGGGAGTGTACAGGGGTGCAGAATACAGTCACCTGTCTCTATTAGGGTAATGATATGGCTGCAGGGGGGTGTACAGGGGGGCAGAATACAGTCACCTGTCTCTATTAGGGTTAATGATATGGCTGCAGGGGGTGTACAGGGGTGCAGAATACAGTCACCTGTCTCTCTATTAGGGTTAATGATATGGCTGCAGGGGAGTGTACAGGGGTGCAGAATACAGTCACCTGTCTCTATTAGGGTTAATGATATGGCTGCAGGGGGGGTGTACAGGGTGCAGAATACAGTCACCTGTCTCTATTAGGGTTAATGATATGGCTGCAGGGGGGGTGCAGAATACAGGGGTTAATGATATGGCTGCAGGGGGAGTGTACAGGGGTGCAGAATACAGTCACCTGTCTCTATTAGGGTTAATGATATGGCTGCAGGGGGGGTGTACAGGGGTGAGAATGAATACAGTCACCTGTCTCTATTAGGGGTTAATGATATGGCTGCAGGGGATATGGCTACAGGGGGGAGTGCAGGGGTGCAGAATCACAGTCACCTCTCTCTATTAGGGTTAATGATATGGCTGCAGGGGGTAGGGGTGCAGAATACAGTCACCTGTACAGGGGGGAGAGGGGTGCAGAATACAGTCACCTGTCTCTATTAGGGTTAATGATATGGCTGCAGGGGGAGTGTACAGGGGTGCAGAATACAGTCACCTGTCTCTATTAGGGTTAATGATATGGCTGCAGGGGGGAGTGTACAGGGGTGCAGAATACAGTCACCTGTCTCTCTCTTAGGGTTAATGATATGGCTGCAGGGGGGGTGTACAGGGGTGCAGAATACAGTCACCTGTCTCTATTAGGGTTAATGATATGGCTGCAGGGGGGAGTGTACAGGGGTGCAGAATACAGTCACCTGTCTCTATTAGGGTTAATGATATGGCTGCAGGGGGGTGTACAGGGGTGCAGAATACAGTCACCTGTCTCTATTAGGGTTAATGATA
>CM056207.1:55246901-55399889 GCA_029692085.1 Gymnothorax javanicus | reverse complement strand
AAGATGGAGATGGAGAATCGAAGGAGGGTGAGGAAACGTAATGAATTGTAGCTAGGAATAGGAAAGGAGGGATTAGCTCTCCTAGTAGGATTTTCTTTACTTCTAGTAGGCGCTTTGCTATACGCTGAACGCACTCAGAAAGATGCCCATATGACACCTACACCACACTAAGAATTCATGAAAGACATGTTGATGGTTGCGGCAGTAGTAGGAGGACTAATAGCAGGAGGAGCATTCACCAGCCTGGTCTTGCAGTATATACATCGTTGGGTCCTAACACATACATTACCGGAAAACACGGACAAGACTAACTTCAATGCACGTCCCAAAAGTAACGTGAAAATAGCAAGTATTATAGTAATCTTGGCCTTGGTACTGGTAACAGACGCAGCTACAGTGAACTCAGACCGCTGTGGAGCCAAGGTAATTTTAAAGGTGGACCTGGACAGTGAGAACACATTTTAATTTGATTTATGTAACGTAATCAACTGTGGTACTGACCCCTCCAAATGGAGGGGGGTATGAAGATATTGAGTTAGAGGAGTACCGAGATGACCCCATAGGCCTGGAGGCCGGGGACTTGCCCCTAACCTCGCCCGACGAGGCGACTATGTTACTGTACCAACAGGTGACCGGGAATGTGACAGGAAGTGACGAGTGGGTGTGTCCTCCAGAACCCTACACGCCCAACTGCCCCATTGGAAATCCCTACTGCAAACATGGACAAGGCGGAGGAGCAGGTTGGGCTTGCTGGGAAGTGGGCGGAGAAGTATTGCTCAGACCTGCCAAACCTCAGAAAACAACTTTTGACTGATCCTGAATTTCAGCGAGCCTACTGCCGGGAGATTCTGGGGTTGTCTGAGGAGGAGTGTGAATGAGATTTGAGTGGATGAAGGGTATTGGCTTAGTAAATTTATGACGTTAGAGTGTGCTCATGTGCTCATGTGCTAGATCCATATTCCGTGATAGTGGCTGATGAGTGCACTTGCACATATGAAGTAAAATTAAAATGCCGGAATATGCAGATTTGCTGTAGGACTAAAAGGGTTTTCGCTTGGAGCGGACGCTGGGCCGCAACTAGCCAAGCTGACCTCCACTGGCGTCATGGCCAAGCCATGGTCATGTGGATCCCTGAGTTGTCAAGGGGTGAAGGGGGGCACCCAAGGAGGGGTCCCAGTGGTCAAGTAGAGCCTGGAGGTCGGGTTTTGGTTCGCTGCTGCTAGGATGCTAATGCAATCACCCCATTGATAGCAATATGTAACGTGAGGTGCTCACAGCACAAAAGGGTGAGAATGTAATCGCTTCAGCACTTAGTGTTGCCCCCATAAAAATGGGGCCAAAGGAGGAGCTGTGGAATAATACAAAACATCTTTTGTATTCTTATCATCTTATTATCATCTGTATTATTATCAAAACATCTTTTGTATTATTATTATCTTTTACTGCTTAAAACATCTTTTATGTCAACACCTCAAAGCTTATAAACCTATTTACCCAGAATGTGTGTCTGTGTGTGAGATGAACTGTACAGAGGACCAAGGTCAAGAGTGGCACAGGAATGCACAGTTTCTGCCAAGAAAGAAAACGCCTAAGCGCAGTCCAAAGTGGCATCAGGTATCGTAATCGCCTTTCTGTGACCTGTCCAAAGTAGACTGGACAATACTATGAAGTAAGGCGGAGCTGATTAGACTACGGTTATAGACAGATCTACAGCCAATTGATGTACAGCTAAGGGACTGTGGATTATAAGGACTGATGTCCGGCAACGCCTCGGCAGAGCGCCTCCAAACTGTGGCTGAGAACATTCCTCTGTTGCGGTTTGTAATTTTTTACTCTTTGTCTGTTATAAATTTACTATATTTCAATCACAATCTGGTCAAGTCTTTATTTCAATTGTCTTCCAGCCTTAACGAACACCACCGGGTAACAAGAGGTAATTTTCCCCACAGATGTCACACACAAAAGTTAGCCGTTCACAAGAACACTTAACAAAATTATACTCTGAATCATAGTTTACAAAAACATGAAAGATTAAGTTCCTCATTGAGACCGAACGGTTCAACCGTATGAAAGCGTATAAATCAAAATGCCTCTCTGCGAAGCAAACGATTGACAATCTCACCTCCCCTCGAAGATGGGTAGATTTTCTCAATTCCCCAAAACCGCATAGATGCAACAGAACCGTGATTAGCTTGCACATAATGGCGTGCAATAGCATAATCAAGGTTTTTAGTTCGAATCGCTGTTTTATGTTCAAATACTAATTTTCAACGAGCGTTTAGTTTGACCCACATAGACTAAACCACACGGACACTTAAGTATATCAACCACATGGGTTGTATCGCAATTGATAAAAGATTTTTATTTTGTATTTTTTTGCCCGAACGTGGATGAGAAAACTCTTTTAGTTTAGAAGAATTTGAGCATTGAACACAATGACCACATGGATAAAAACCATGAGGTTGACTAGGTAACCATTAGGAACTTAAAGGTCTTTGAATCTCAGAGTGAACAAGGCGATCTCTTAGATTTGGCTTAACGCCTAAATGAAATAAGGGGAGATTAGAACTCATTTGCTGTAAGGCAGGGTCACTTTTAAGTATACTCCAATGTTTTAAAATAATGTTCTTGATTTTACCAGCCAATGGTGAAAACTCAGTAGAAAAACAAATGCGCGACTGACTTGGAGCCTTTGGCTTTCTAATTAAGAGTGTTCTTCGATTTGACCGTGCTGCTCTCTGATAGGCTGAAGAGATTTGCGTCATAGGGTATCCTCGCATTTTAAAAACGTTCAATTAATTCACTACTTTTGGACTCGAATTCTTCATCAGTACTACAGTTCCTACGCATTCGCAAAAAATTGCCCAATTGGAATATTACTGATTAAGTGTTTGGGATGATTACTATCAGCTCTTAGCAAGGTGTTTCTGCTTAAGGGTTTACGAAAAATCGTACTTTCAAGCCGGTTATTAACACCTTTATGCACTCTGAGATCCAGAAAGTTAATACTAGTACTGTTGTAATCCATAGTGAACGAAAGATATGACGTGGTTGCATTTAAATATTCCAGAAAGTTTTTTAATTCAGTCACCGTACCTTTCCAAATGCATAAAATATCGTCAATATACCTTTTTCCATAAATAGATATTCGAATAAAAAGGATTAGTAACAACATTTACAAATTTAGCTTCCCAGAGGCCCATAACAAGGCAGGCATATGAAGGAGCAAACGCGCTACCCATAGCTGTACCTTTACACTACAAGTAGTAGGTTTCACAATACTTAAAAAAATTCTTAGACAGAATAATTTCAGCAAATGTCAATAATAACTCATTAGGTGGTAAAATATTCACTGGACGAGCACCAAGGTAATGGGAGAGCCAGTAGCCCAATGTCATGAGAAACACATGTATATAGATTCTGTACATCCAAGGTTACCAATAGATCATCACGCATACAATGAATTCCCTCAAGTATGTTTAACACATCAACTGTGTCTCCCAAATAAGACGGAAGATCAGAAACATACCTTTTAATGAAAAAATCTACAAATTGAGACAAAGGCTCAGTTACACTACCAATACTGGCAACAATAGGACGTAAGGGAGGATCATCAACTGACTTGTGAATTTTGGGTAGGCCATAAAACACAGGACAAATTGGATGTTTAATTGTCAAAAATTCTTTTTCTTGAGATGTAATCCAACCCCTTTGCCATGAAGATTCTAAATAGTTGTCTATAACTAATTTAATCTCATCAGTGGGATTAGAATTTAGCCGAATATAATAATCAGTATTGTTTAACTGCTTATTAATATTTGAATCATATTGAGCCAAGTTCATCACCACGACAGAACCGCCTTTGTCGGCTGGACGAATGACAACACCTTCCTTCTTTTCCAAATCGCGCAAAGCTTTGAATTCTGTAACAGATAAATTTTTCTTAGTTGATTGGACTTTCTGACACAACTTCGCCAAATCATTTTCAACTAAATGACTGAATGTTAAGATAGTAGGATTCAAATTGCTAGTAGGCAAAAATAAGGACTTCTTCCTAAACGGAGTAATTTCTCTATTTAAACCTTCATTAACAGAATTCAAACTTTGCGTAATTCTTAATTACGGGAACATCAGGTCTACTTGAAAAAAACATTTCAAATGAAGTTGACGAAAAAAATTTAAAAGCATCTACCTTAAATTTGAATGGATCACAGGAATTACTAGGCGAAAAAGAGAGACCTTTAACAAGAATATTTTCTTCTGCATCTGTAAGTCTCACGGTAGAAATATTAATCACAGTTTCTTCCTGTTGCATTGAGATTTCGAAGAAACGGTGGATCTCCTTTTTCCTCTGGTGCCCCCTGGCGTCTTCCTTGGTGGCGCCGACCCAAAAAAAAAAAAAGAACCAGAGGCTCCATGTCCATCAGTATCACTTAATTCTGACAAATCCATTTCACTCGCAGTGGAGAGTTTCAACTCCTTGTCCTTTTTAGTCCAAGGAGCACGTTGTCGAAAAAAGGTTCTCCTTTTAGCCCCATGCCAATCATAAATAGTTCCTTCTGCATAGTCTCTAGTGTCCCTTTCATATTTCTTTAATTTATAAGTTTGCAAAACTTTCTGAAAGGAGGATAGTGACTGGGAAAGTTTTTTAAAGATCATGTCGTAATTCTCTTTGTCTACCTTAGTTTTTAATTCATTTTCTAATCGTTCCACATCAAGACCTACTTTTTCTTTTTCAACTTTTGTTTTCTCAATAATTAATAACATAAGGTCCAGAGAACATTTGTTCAAAATTTGCTCCCACTTTTGAAGAAATTCTTTGTCGTCCAATCCAAACGAAGGGGCCTTATTTAGTCGTAAACCTCGAGGGATGCGTTTCACTCTCCAATACTCAGAGATTGTAAGACAATGCCAAAGGAGCCTAGTTTCTCGCTTTTTTAAATGTTCCAACTCTCTGGAGAGCCTATTTGGCTCCGATGATTGAGCAAAATCTTGAAATGGGAATTGTGGCAAAACGAAATTTGCACCTGGATTACATCTAAAGAAAAAGAATTTTTGACAATTAAACATCCAATTTGTCCTGTGTTTTATGGCCTACCCAAAATTCACAAGTCAGTTGATGATCCTCCCTTACGTCCTATTGTTGCCAGTATTGGTAGTGTAACTGAGCCTTTGTCTCAATTTGTGGATTTTTTCATTAAAAGGTATGTTTCTGATCTTCCGTCTTATTTGGGAGACACAGTTGATGTGTTAAACATACTTGAGGGAATTCATTTTATGCGTGATTATCTATTGGTAACCTTGGATGTACAGAATCTATATACATGTGTTTCTCATGACATTGGGCTACTGGCTCTCTCCCATTACCTTGGTGCTCGTCCAGTAAATATTTTACCACCTAATGAGTTATTATTGACATTTGCTGAAATTATTCTAAGAATTTTTTTAAGTATTGTGAAACCTACTACTTGCAGTGTAAAGGTACAGCTATGGGTAGCGCGTTTGCTCCTTCATATGCCTGCCTTGTTATGGGCCTCTGGGAAGCTAAATTTGTAAATGTTGTTACTAATCCTTTTTATTCGAATATCTATTTATGGAAAAGGTATATTGACGATATTTTATGCATTTGGAAAGGTACGGTGACTGAATTAAAAACTTTCTGGAATATTTAAATGCAACCACGTCATATCTTTCGTTCACTATGGATTACAACAGTACTAGTATTAACTTTCTGGATCTCAGAGTGCATAAAGGTGTTAATAACCGGCTTGAAAGTACGATTTTTCGTAAACCCTTAAGCAGAAACACCTTGCTAAGAGCTGATAGTAATCATCCCAAACATTTAATCAGTAATATTCCAATTGGGCAATTTTTGCGAATGCGTAGGAACTGTAGTACTGATGAAGAATTCGAGTCCAAAAGTAGTGAATTAATTGAACGTTTTTAAAAATGCGGGATACCCTATGACGCAAATCTCTTCGGCCTATCAGAGAGCAGCACGGTCAAATCGAAGAACTAAACGCTCGTTGAAAATTCGTATTTCGGAACATAACACAGCGATTCGAACTAAAAACCTTGATTACGCTATTGCACGTCATTATATGCAAGCTAATCACGGTTCTGTTGCATCTACGCGGTTTTGGGGAATTGAGAAAATCTACCCATCTTCGAGGGGAGGTGACATTGTCAATCGTTTGCTCCGCGGAGAGGCATTTTGGATTTATATGCTTCATACGGTTGAACCGTTCGGTCTCAATAAGGAACTTAATCTTTAATGTTTTTTGTAAACTACGTTTTCAGAGTATAATTTTGTTAAGTGTTCTTGTGAACAGCTAACTTTTGTGTGTGATGTCATAATTGGTTGTTTTATATTAATGTTTTGTTTGGTCATTGTTAATTGACTAATTATGAGGTACATCTGTTGGAAATTTTTAAATGAGACATTCATTTTGAATTGTCTGACTCTGATGAAGACGTGATAACGTCGAAACGCGTCAGTTTTTTCTCTGATTCGTACTATTAAAGGCTTTTTGGTATCCGAGTGCTCCAGTTTTTTCTCCTTTTCCTTGAAATTTTTGTCCGAGACTGAGAAGCACCGGATCTTAGTCTTCACTAGCTGATGCGCGAGGATCCTTCATTCACATGCCTTTAACAGTTACTTTGCAGAGTATTTTACCACGGAGCAAACTTTTATTTGGCCAGAGGGCATTTCCAACGCTCCAAATTATTTAGCAGAAATTGTGATTGGGGATAATGAAGTATAAGACTGAGCCAGCAAATTACAGGCCAGTCAGTTTAACTTGCATTGCATGCAAAAAGCTGGAATCTATCATTAAAGACAAACAGGAATAATTCCTTGAATGTAATTATATCTTGAGGGATAGCCAACATGGTTTCCGTAAAGGAAGGTCATGCCCGACAAACCCTCTGCAATTCTTTGAAGAGGCTACCAAGACTTATGACCGGAGCAGGGCTTATGACATCATACACTTGGATTTTCAGAAAGCATTTGATGCAGTATCGCATGAGAGACTAATTTTTAAAATGAGGACCGTTGTAAAAATGTGAGTATTTTGGAATGGATACAGAACTGGTTATGTGTAAGAACACAATGAGTGGTGGTCAGAGGGATCTCATCTGAGCTAGGCATTGTGGGAAGTGGAGTCCCTCAGGGGTTGGAGTTGGGACCCCTGCTCTTCCTCATCTACATTAATGACCTTAATAAAATTTTGAAAGCAAAGCAATTACATTTGCAAATGATACTAAATTGGGTGGTTTGGCAAATAGTTTAGAGTCCACTGAAGTGATTCAGGATGATTGAGAGAGAATTCAGAATTGGGCAGAAATGTGGCAAACGAAATTCAATTTAGCTAAATGTGAAGTTATACATGTAGGTAATAAGAACATTAGACTGGATTACTTCATGGGAGGTTTAAAACTGGAATGTGCTCCACATGAAAAATATCTGGGAGTATTGTGTACAGTTCTAGGGACCGTACTGCAAGAAAGATATAGAGGCTTTAGAAAACATTTCAAGATGTAATGTGGAAAAAAAAAGAAGCCACTAGATGGCAGTATTGACATTTTTGTCTGGAGCTAGGTTTGGGGCATGTCCTGGGCATGCCTCAGAGGGGGCTGAATAGAGTATATAAGGAGAAAAATTGAGAGAGTGAAAAGTAGTAGGAGAAATTGCAAGGAGAAATTGTGGAAGGATACATTTGACCAGACCTGTCACTCTTTTCAAGACCTGTGAAGCTTTTTTGTGGATTTTTTTGGAGCATTTTCCTGTCCCAGGACATCGCAACATAGCAGCCCATCTCAATTACCAAGGGACTGTAAATATCTTTTTTTTTAATTTCAATCTTAGTCAGTAGGGCAGATTGTAGATTAGTTCTAAGTGTTTGTTTAATTAAATCTGTTGAAGTTTAAGAATTTTGTCTGTCATCCCTTGCTGTCCGTGACGTCATAACAAATTGGGGCCATAACAAAGTGGGGCCATAACAAAGTGGGGGCTGGTCCGGGATAGACCATTGTGCGAGTCATTTATTGAAAATCTAAAATTTCAAATTGTGAAATTGTTTTTTGAATTTTCCTAGATCTATATTGACAGATCAACAGCAATGGATGATTTCTTGGCATTACCAACCGTAGAGGTTATGAAGTCTTTTAAAAAGACAGAACTGCTAGAAATATGCAGACAGTTAGAGCTGACAGATGTAAAACCAGCCATGCGAAAAGCAAGACTGGCTAGAGAGATTGTTGAATATTACATTGATGAAAATGTGTTTGCACCAGGAGATCTGGAACAGTTTCCAGTGGAAAATCCAAATGTAGAAATGGAACTTAAATTAAAAATGCTAGAGATTGAGAAAGAGAAAAGAGCAGAAAGAGAGAGACAGAGACAGAGAGATTTCGATTTAGAAAAATTAGACAGGGAAGAAAGGCTCCAAATGGAGCTACTAAAAATTAAAATGGAAGCTGAAAACAAATTTCATGCTAGCCAGGAGGTAAAGCTGGTGCCTCCATTCTCAGAGAAGGAGGTTGATAAGTATTTCCAGTGCTTCGAGAAGGTAGCTAAGAGTTGTCAGTGGCCAAAGGAACACTGGCCTCTGATGTTGCAAACTGTCCTCAAGGGTAAAGCTCAACAAGTCTATTCGGTTTTGTCTACAGATGATTCCTCTGATTATGAGGTTGTCAAAAAGGTTATTTTGACAGCTTATGAGTTGGTTCCAGAGGCTTACCGACAGAAATTCAGAGGTCTGAAGAAATGTGACAATCAGACTTATGTGGAATTTGCTAACGAGAAGAAGGTTTGCTTTGAGCACTGGTGTACTTCTATGGAGGTCAAGGATGATTTCAACTCACTAAAAGAGATGGTGTTAGTTGAAGAATTCAAGAACTGTGTCAAGGATGATATTAAGACCTACCTTAATGAGAAGCAAGCACTGAATTTGCAATCAGCTGCCAAGTTTGCAGACAAATATGTTCTCACACATAAGTCCAAATTTCAGTCTAGCAGTAACAATAGATGGTCCCAATTTCAGAAGAAAGGTAACGGTGATACCCAAGATTCCTCACCCAAAGACAAAGACAAATCTGGTGATGGTGCTCAGAAATCTTGTCAAAGGTCTGATCAAAGTGTGAAACCTGACAGTGACAAAAGTGGTCTAGTTTGCAATTATTGCAAGAAATCTGGTCATGTTACAACTAACTGTTGGTTCCTTAAAGCTAAGAAAGAAAAAGAAAAGGATACCAAACCTAATGCCTTTGTGAAGACAAGGTTAGAAACCCCTGTAATAGATGACCGATCTGCTAAATTGCCTGCTCCTTGTGAGGCTAAGAAGCCTGATACTGCTGACTTTGTGAGGGAGGAATTTTTTCCATTTGTGTCAGAGGGATTTGTGACTCTGAATGAGCATTCTCCTCCAGTACCCATATATATCCTAAGGGATACTGGAGCTTCTCAGTCACTTTTGTTGATGGACTCCTTGGAGTTACGTGATGAGACCGCTTCTGGGGATTTCATACTTTTACAAAGGTATTCAAGGGAGGACTGTATCTGTACCCCTGCGCTCTGTATTCTTGAAGTCAGATTTAGTTACATGACAGGTAAAGGTGGGACTTATGTCAAGTCTACCTATCAAGGGTGTTTCTCTGTTGCTAGGCAATGACCTGGCTGGGGGCAATGTAGTTCCCCTGTTCATCTTACTTCACAGCCGAGCACTGAAGATGGCGATGAAGACCCATCTCTGTATCCTTCCTGTGCAGTGACTCGTGCTATGGCCAAGAAGGCTCAAGAAGAAGATGATGTGGTGCCGTTCAGCACATTGAATAGTCATGACTCAGGTGGTTCGCCTCATGACTCTGTTCAGCCTACTATGGTTTCTCCGTTTGAGGACTTATCAGACACTTTTATCAGTTCTCTGTTCAGCCAGCCAGCTGGGTCTGGTGATTCTGATGTGTCTGGAGACTTGTCTCTGTCCAGAAAGCGGTTGATTCAGGAGCAAACCAATGATCCTGAAATTTGTGTACTAAAGAAGAGAGCCCTTCCTGATGAAGAAATAGACGCAGTTCCAGTTGGGTATTATCTCAAGGATGGAGTGTTGATGCGGAAGTGGCGCCTCCTGATATCCCTGCCAATGCAGATTGGGCAGTGGTCAAGCAAATTGTTGTTCGAAGGTCTACAAGAATGAGATCTTAACAATGGCTCATAGTTTGCCTTTAGGAGGTCATCTTGGTGTTAACAAGACTGTTGAGAAGATCATGAAACACTTCTTCTGGCCTGGACTTCGGAAAGATGTTTCCAACTTTTGCAAAACCTGTCACACTTGTCAGGTAGTTGGAAAACACCAGTTAGACCCACCTGTAGCTCCATTGCAGCCTATCCCAGCATTTGGGGAGCCCTTCTCCAAGGTCATCGTTGATTGTGTTGGTCCATTACCCAAGACTAGATCTGGAAATCAGTACTTGTTGAAAATCATGTGTGCATCTACCAGATTCCCTGAAGCCATACCTCTACGCAACATCAAGGCAACTGCAGTCTCGAAGGCTTTGATAAAGTTCTTCACGTTGTTTGGCCTTCCCAGGGAAATTCAGTCAGATCAAGGTAGCAATTTCACTTCCGGATTGTTTCAGCAGGTTGTGTATGAACTAGGTGCGAAGCAGATTCTTTCCAGTGCCTATCATCCAGAGAGTCAGGGAGCGGTTTCATTCCACTCTCAAGACAATGATGAGGACTTATTGTTATGACCATGAGAAAGACTGGTATGAAGGTGTTCATTTGCTGTTGTTTGCAGCTAGAGAAGCAGTGCAGGAGTCTACTGGATTCAGTCCGTTTGAGCTAGTGTTTGGCCATGAAGTGAGAGGACCTTTGCTATTGTTGAGTGAACAATGGCAAGAGAAAGAGCCGCATATCAGTGTGTAAGACTATGTTAGCAAGTTCAAGGAAAGACTGCGTGCAGCTTGTGACCTAGCCAAAGAGAACTTGAAATCAAGTCAGGGAAAAATGAAAACTTGGTATGATCATAAGGCTAGAAGCCGTGAGTTTAAACCAGGAGACAAGGTCCTTGTGTTGTTTCCCTTGCAGTCCAATCCATTGCAGGCTAGATTTCATGGTCCTTATGAAATTCTGACAAAACTCAATGATCTCAATTACATTGTGAAGACTCCAGATAGGAGAAAGCCAAAACATTTGTGTCACATTAACATGCTGAAGCCTTATCATGATAGGAATGCTAGGGTTGCAGCTGTCACTTCAGATCCTCCTATGGCCGAGACTTGTGAAGATGAGGGGAGTTTCAAGATGATAAACCTAGAATTAAAGCTGAAGTTCTTTCATGTAAATTGTCAAATTCTGAAGTGTTGCAAAATCTTGATGTAAAAACTCCAGCACTTAGAACCCTCACAGAAAGATCAGTTTGAGAGGTTGATCAAGAAATATAAAGATCTATTTCCTGATGTTCCAAAGAGAGTTTCTATAGCCTCTCATGATGTAGATGTTGGTGATGCCGAACCAATAAAAAACAGCACCTGCACCGGATGAATCCTGAAAAGAGAAAGATTGCTGAGAGAGAGGTTGAGTACATGTTAGAACATGATATTATCAGACCCTCTAACTCAGATTGGA
Source organism: Gymnothorax javanicus (assembly GCA_029692085.1). Lineage (NCBI taxonomy): Eukaryota > Metazoa > Chordata > Actinopteri > Anguilliformes > Muraenidae > Gymnothorax > Gymnothorax javanicus. The sequence continues at coordinate 55,388,263 of CM056207.1, read as the reverse complement.
GTTCACCCTGTGTTCTAGTTCCAAAACCTGAAATGGAGGTGCTAGATTCTGTGCAGATTGTCGCGAGGTCAATGCTGTAACTAGAACTGATGTGTTTCCAATACCTAGGATTGATGATTGTATTGATAGAGTAGGGCAAGCAAAGTTTCTGACCAAGATTGATTTATTGAAGGGTTATTGGTGTGTGCCTTTAACTGAGAGGGCCAAGAGCATCTCTGCTTTTGCCACACCATCTGGGTTATACCAGTATGAAGTCCTACCCTTTGGCATGAAAAAATGCCCCAGCCACGTTCAAAGGATGATACAGTCTAAAATCACCGGATTGCCACACACGGGTGCGTACATTGACGACCTGATCACATGGAGTGACTCCTGGGAAGAACATCTGAAAGATGTAGAGACGTTGTTCAGCGCTTGACCCAGGCTAACCTGACTGTTAACCTGAACAAGAGTGACTTTGGTTGTGCTACTGTCACGTATCTTGGCTACGTCATAGGCCAGGGTAAGGTGGCACCCATAAATGCTAAAGTCCAAGCCATCATGGACTTTCCAGTTCCTGACAACAAAAAAGCTTTGCGCCGCTTCCTTGGAATGATCGGGTACTACCGCAAGTTCTGCAAGAACTTTGCTGAGATTGCTCTCAGTCTCACCAACCAACTAAAGAAAGGCGTAAAGTTCACTTGGGATGAAGCATGCCAAAGAGCCTTCGATCACCTGAAGTCTCTGTTGTGTCACTTCCCCGTGCTCAAATCTCCTGACTTCAACAAGCCGTTCTCCATGGCAGTCGATGCTAGCGACCAAGCTTGTGGATCTGTGCTCCTACAGAGAAGTGACTCTGATGACATTGAGCATCCCATGGCATACTTCTCCAGGAAGTTCAATTGCCACCAAAAGAACCATTCCACAATTGAGAAGGAGCTGTTGGCTCTGGTTCTATCCTTACAACACTTTGAGGTTTATGGTCGTACAGGGCAAAAGCCAATGATTGTATATACTGACCACAATCCGTTAATGTTTTTGAGTAAAATGAAAAAACAAGAATTGGAGATTGTTGAATTGGAGTTTGATTTTACAGGAGTTTGACTTGGAAATTAAGCATGTAAAGGGTACTGACAATGTAATTGCTGATTGCTTATCCAGCGTTTGAGTATGTGTATATATATCACGTGTTTATTAGCATATTGTATTATATGTATATATATACCAGTGTCTACTTAACCATTTTTGTATTGAAAAGAAAAATTTTGCCTTGATGAGTCAAAATTTTTCCCTTTTGGAATGGAGGTGTAATGTGGGAAAAAAAAAAAAAAAAAGCCACTAGATGGCAGTATTGACTTTTTTTTTGTTCAGCCAAGTCTGGAGCTAGGTTGGGGCATGTCCTGGGCATGCCTCAGAGGGGGCTGGAAAAGAGTATATAAGGAGAAAAATTGAGAGAGTGAAAAGTAGTAGGAGAAATTGCAAGGAGAAATTGTGGAAGGATACATTTGACCAGACCTGTCGCTCTTTTCAAGACCTGTGAAGCTTTTTGTGGATTTGTGCCTGTGTTGGAGCATTTTCCTGTCCCAGGACATCGCAACACAGCAGCCCATCTCAATTACCAAGGGACTGTAAATATCTTTTTTTTTTATTTCAATCTTGGTCAGTAGGGTAGATTGTAGATTAGTTCAAAATGTTTGTTTAATTAAATCTGTCGAAGTTGAAGAATTTTGTCTGTCATCCCTTGCTGTCCGTGACGTCATAACAAATTGGGGCCATAACAAAGTGGGGCTATAACAAAGAAGAGCCACAAAGTAAATTTCTGGTATAAAAGATGAAAACTTTCTCTTTATGTCTTTATTCAGATCTCCATTAGCTTCAGCCAAAGCCTCAGCTATTCTTCCTGGAGTCCACACAAACAACTATAAATATGACAGTCCCAGCAAATCATCATCCCACAATAACAACAAACACAACCACAAATGACAAACAACACAAAACAAAAAAAAAAAAAAAACCAACCCAACCCCCCACATCATACAGGACCTTTTGGATTCCAAAACATAGAAGGTTTTAGAGAATGTATAGTTATACATAGTATTGCTCTGGCCATTTGTTGTATTACTCTACTGTAAACCAATACAAACCCTACAAATCATCCTTAGATTTCACTCTTCATTCACCATCCTGTGTTATGTATGAGTATTTTATGTAAAGCACTGTATATCATTTGTAAATGGAGATTTGTTACATGCTGTTTTTGCTGCCGTGCTAGTCACTATTTATTTTGTTCATCAGCACCCTCTGGTGGTGTGTCTGTAGCAAAACATGATCTGATGCAATACCACTTCTTTGTAATGTAATAGACTAGTGCTTTCTAGAAGTTTCTGGCTTCCTCTTGCCTGGAGGGGTCGGGATTACCCAGGAATCCTGTAGATCTTTCCAGAATGTTGCTGGTCTATATAAATGCTGTGATTGTGGTCAGAAGGAGCAGAGTTTTTGTTTTGGCAACAGAGTTACATAGTGGCATTAGAGTGTTATTAGAGAATTGAACAGTGGATTATTTGTTGAGGTTTTTTTTTTTATTCAGTGAAGAATAAATTTGTTCAAGTTGTCATTGCTGGTTTTCTTTGTTGTGATTTTCAAGTCATAACAAATTGGAGGTTCCACCGAGATAAACCATTCATTGGATCAACCATTGGATTCATCAAAGATTTAAGTTGATCTATTGTTTTTTTAAATCTTCTGACTATTGAAAAACCAGCAATCATGACTTTTGATGTTGAAAATTTTTTGAAAACTCAAACCCAGGAATCAATTGTGCTGGCAAAGAAGAAGGACTTGAGGCAAATAGCCTCAACCCTTGGATTATCTGATGTGAAATCATCAATTAAGAAACAAGTAATATGCAACATTTTGGTGCAACATTTCATCGATGAAGATATCTTTGGAGAAGAAGCAGCAGATTTGATTAAAGATGTGGAAGTGTCTGCAACAGAGCTGCAAAGACTTGAATTTCAGCTACGCCTGAAAGAACTGGAAGAAAGAAGGTTGGAGAAGGAGAAAGAACTGGAAGAAAGAAGGTTGGAGAAGGAGAGAGAACTGGAAGAAAGAAGGATGCATTTGCAGTACGAATTGGAAATGAAGAAAATAGAAGCAGGTACTGGTACAAAATCTTTTGGACTTTCTGATCATTTGGATGTGGTTAAACACATCAGACTTGTTCCTCCCTTCCTAGAAAATGATGTAGACCAATACTTTACCCATTTTGAAAAAATTGCTCAAAATTTGAAATGGCCAAAAGAGCACTGGACAATGATGTTACAAAGTGTTCTTACTGGTAAAGCTAGGAAAATCTATACCCAGTGATCTGTGCAACAGCGTTCTGATTATGATTTTGTCAAATCTGCCATTCTGAAGGGTTATGAGTTGGTCCCCGAGGCTTACAGGCAAAAATTTTGGAATTCTCAAGAAGGAAGCCAGTCAAACTCATGTTGAATTTGGCAGGTTGAAGGAACAATTGTTTGATCAGTGGTGTAATTCCATGTAAGTTGAGAAAGATTTTGACAGAATGAGGCAACTTATTTTGGTTGAGGAATTTAAAAGGTGTGTCCAGCCTGATATAAAGATTTTCCTTGAGGAGAAACAAGTCAATACTTTGCAAGATGTTTCCACCCTAGCTGATAGTTATGCATTGACTCATAAGTCTTCATTTGTCCAAAAATCCACTTTTTCTAAATTTCAAGGCAAGTCTCAGTCCAAGACTTCTTCTAATAACACTTCTAATGATTCTAAGGCCACTTCTGAGAGGAAACCTTCCAGTGAGTAGCGATCCTCTGATTCTTTACCTTTTGTGTCTGGCCAATACTGCAAAAAGCAAGGTCACCTTATTTTTGAGTGTTATGCTCTCAAGAATAAACAAGAACGAGAAAAAACCAAGCCAACTGCTTTTGCTAAGAGAGAATCTCTTTTATCAATGGTCAGTTCACCTGATCTTCTACCCTCTGTGTCTGATTCTGTTATGGAGGGTTTTGAGCTATTCATCACCGATGGTTTTGTCTCACTTTCACATGATTTTTCCTCATCTGCTCCTGTTCAAATTCTGAGGGACACTGGGTCTTCCCAATCTCTTATTCTTGCAGATATTCTGCCTTTTTCGGACAAATCGTCTACTTAGGCTAATGTCCTTATTCAAGGAGTAGAATGTAGTTTTACAAGTGTACCTCTCCATAATTTTCATCTCAAATCAGACTTGGTCTCTGGACCTGTTACTGTTGGTGTTAGGTCTTCTCTTCCTTTCAAAGATGTTTATTTGCTTCTTGGTAATGATCTTGCTGGGGATAAGGTTGTACCCTACCCTGTTGTAACTGACACTCCTTCGATTGATCAAGAATCTGAATATATACAGGAGGAAATTCCAGAACTCTATCCTTCATGTGCAGTTACTCGTTCTATGGCCAAAAAGGCTATTCAAGATGATGCTGACCTGGACTTCAACCTAACTGACACCTTCATTGGGCAGTCTTTTCATCAGGAACCTTCCAGTCCTGAGATGTCTGGGAAATCTTCAGACTTGTCCTTGTCAGGTCATTCTAATGACATTCTGTCTCGAAACAACTTATTCAGGAGCAACAACAAGCTCGTGATCTAGCACATCTTCTACCACAGGCTGTAAGTGAACAAGAGGCTACTCAATTTCCTGTCTGTTTTTACTACAAAAATGGTGTGCTAATGAGAAAATGGCGTCCATCTGATGTTTCTGCAGATGAAGAGTGGATGATCACCCATCAAATTGTTCTTCCAAAGTCCTATCGTCAAGAAACTCTTAGTCTAGCCCATGACAATCCTATGTCAGGTCATTTGGGTATCAAGAAGACCCTTCAACGTGTCAGGAATCATTTCTTCTGGCCTTCCATGAGGTCCGATGTACAGGAGTACTGCAAATCCTGTCATACTTGTCAAATGGTTGGGAAGCCGAACCAGAATATTCCAAAGGCTCGACTTAAGCCCATTCCCGCTTTTGAAGAACCTTTCAGTCGGATCATCATTGACTGTGTTGGACCATTGCCGAAGACTAGGTCTGGTTGTGCGTACCTACTGACTATCATGTGTGCTTCCACCCGGTTTCCTGAGGCAATTCCACTTCGTAACATCAAGGCGAAGACTATCATCAAGGCTCTTACCAAGTTTTTCTGCTTTGTTGGTCTTTGGTCTTCCTAAGTCTATTCAGTCTGATCAAGGGTCAAATTTCATGTCTGGCATATTTCAACAAGTTATGCATGAGCTTGGTATTAAACAATACAGGTCATCAGTTTAAAGAGTCAAGGTGCTTTGGAGAGGTTCCATCAAACCCTGAAGAACATGATAAGGAGCTACTGACTTGACACAGAGAAAGACTGGGATGAAGGTGTCCATCTTCTGCTGTTTGCTGCCCGTGAAGCTGTTCAGGAGTCTCTTGGGTTCAGTCCTTTTGAGCTTGTTTTTGGGCATACAGTCCGTGGACCTCTGAAGCTTCTGAAGGAAAAGTTGCTGGCCGAAGATGATGTCCCAATGAACTTGCTTCAGTATGTCTCTGACTTCCGTAATCGTCTCTCTAAGGCTTGTGACTTTGCTAAGTCTAATCTCAAAGAGGCTCAGGGCAAAATGAAAGCCAGATATGACCTTCATTCCCAAGACAGAAGTTCTAAAACGGGTGACAAAGTCCTAGCACTTTTGCCTGTTCCTGGAAACCCTCTAAGAGCCCAATATTTTGGCCCTTACACTGTCCTCAAAAAGGTCAGTGATCTAAATTACATAATTTTAACCCCTGGAAGGAGGAAACAAAAACAAATGTGTCACATCAACATGCTGAAAGAATACATTGACAGAGACACTCAGCAAAAGCCAATCAATGTGGTAAATACAACTGAACTGGAAAATTCTGAAGAAGATTGTGACTGCCCCTTAGAAAATGAACCTGGTCCAGCCAAACTTGAAAATTCAGACATTCTTCAAAATATTGACAGCAAGTTGTCCCACCTGGACCCTTTTCAACAACAGCAGCTAAAGCAGCTCATATTTGAATATAGTCACATATTCCCTGATGTTCAATCAAGGACTGATATGGTTTACCATGATGTCATCCTACAAGATGATGCCAAGCCTGTAAAACAGAATCCTTACAGAATGAATCCAGAGAAGCAGAAATACCTGAAACAAGAAGTCAAATACCTGCTTGAAAATGACTTTGTTGAACCAAGTAACAGTGACTGGAGTTCTCCATGCATCCTAGTTCCGAAACCCAATGGAACATACAGAATGGTGACGGACTACAGGAAAGCGAATGCGCTATCAAAAACAGACTCACATCCTATTCCCAGGATTGATGACTCCATTGACAAAGTTGGACAGTCAAAGTATGTCACCAAATTTGATCTCCTCAAGGGCTTCTGGCAGATCCCTCTAACAGATAGAGCAAAGGAGATCTCTGCCTTCGTGACATCAGATGGATTATACCAATACAAGGTCATGCCCTTTGGAATGAAAAATTCTCCGGCCACCTTCCAACATCTGTTAAACAGAGTGATTGCTGGACTACCAGGATGTGAGGCCTATATTGATGACATTATCATCACCAGAGACAGCTTCCAAGAGCACCTCACCTACATCAGAAACTTCTTTCAGAGAGTGAGTGATGCCAAGCTGACTATCAACCTTGTTAAAAGTGACTTTTGTAAAGGTACACTTGTTTACTTAGGTCATATTGTAGGACAGGGTCAAGCCAAACCAATTGATGCAAAAGTAAAAGTTATCACTGAATTTCCTGAGTCTACAACTAAAAGACAACTAATGAGATTTCTAGGGATGGCTGGCTACTACAGAAAATTCTGTAAAAATTTCTCCATCATTTCTGAACCCCTGACAAATTTACTGAAGAAAAATGCAAAATTTGTTTGGGATGAAAAATGTCAAAATTCATTTGACCAACTGAAAGCTATCCTCAAAAATGCACCAGTTCTCTTATCTCCTAATTTCAAGTTCAAGTTGGCTGTTGATACCAGTGATATTGGTGCAGTCGCAGTTTTACTGCAAAAAGACACTGTTGGAGTAGATCATCCTGTTTGTTACTTTTTCAAGAAGTTCGATAAACATCAGAAAACTATTCAACAATTGAAAAAGAATGTTTGGCATTTGTTTTGGCTTTTTTACAACATTTTGAAGTCTATTTCACTTGTTCAGCTACTTCCATCAAGGTCTTCAGTGATCACAATCCCCTCACATTCTTGTATAAGATCAAAAACAAGAATCAAAAATTATTGAGATGGAGTTTGCTTTGCAGGAGTATGATTTGGATATTTCTCACATCAGGGGAAAAGATGCATCTGGAATAACACTTTCTCGCATGTAATTTTACTTTTCTATTTGATTGTGAAAATTGCACTGGTTGTTATGTATATGATTGTTATAATGATCAATGATACTTTTGTGTTAAGTTCAAGATTATAATGATTATAAAACTGTTAATTTTAACAAAAGAAAGCTTTTAACAAACCTTTCTTTTCTTAAAGAGGGGAGGTGTTATGTATGAGTATTTTATGTAAAGCACTGTATATCATTTGTAAATGGACATTTGTTACATGCTGTTTTTGCTGCCGTGCTGGTCAGCTATTTATTTTGTTCATCAGCACCCTCTAGTGGTGTGTCTGTAGCAAAACATGATCTGATGCAATACCACTTCTTTGTAATGTAATAGACTAGTGCTTTCTCGAAGTTTCTGGCTTCTTCTTGCCTGGAGGGGGCGGGATTACCCAGGAATCCTGTAGATCTTTGCAGAATGTTGCTGCTCTATATAAATGCTGTGATTTTGGTCAGAAGGAGCAGAGTTTTTGTTTTGGCAACAGAGTTACATAGTGGCATTAGAGTGTTATTAGAGGATTGAACAGTGGATTATTTGTAGAGGTTTTTTTTTTTTTAGTCAGTGAAGAATAAATTTGTTTAAGTTGTCATTGCTGGTTTTCTTTGTTGTGATTTTCAAGTCATAACACCTGGTTGTCATTTAACACCTCTACCTTTAAAGGAAAAGATAAAAAATAAAATAAATAAATGTGATAATCCACAGGAAAAAGGCGTACAAGGGACACCTTAGTCAAATTGAGTTAACGATGAGAAGAGGCTGAAGATCCTTAATCTCTTTAGTCTTAGGAAAAGGAGACTTAATGGCAATCTGATTGAGGTCTTTAAATATGTTAAAGGGATTAACAAAGTGAATTATGTAGGATTACTTAGGCCAAGTTCTGTTGGTAGAACACGGGGTCACAAATGGAAGTTAGCCAAAGGTCCAAAGGTAAATTAGCACTGATAGGAAATATAATTTTTTTTTTTTTTTCATGTCTCAGTGTGCAATAGCTTACCTGAATGTATTGTAGAGGCAGAGACTCTGGGAGTTTTCAAGACCAGGCTTGGTATAATGCCAGATGCTATTTAGTCTTCGAGTATCTGAAGTGGTCGGTTCACTTTAGTTATGGGAGAACGGTGAGCCTAGTTGGGCTGAATGGCCTGTGTTTGCCAGTCATGTTTGTGTTATGTTATATTATTATTGGTGTCTTCCTTAAACATAAGGCCGTCCACATATAATTTGCAGGAACCATGTCTAAACTGAAGCGCAACCTATTTCTGATCCAACCTGTAGCTGGTGCCCAAACTGTTCAGAAACTTTTCCAGGGGTGGGAAATGTAATGCTGCATTCCATAATTAAAAGTATTAATATCAATAATCTATCAATATTCTTATTGTGCATCATTGTATAATCACTGCATTATTACCCTGCCCCGCCCGAAGGGGGAGGGCAAGGGGTATTGTTTTTGGTTCGGTTTGTTTCTGTGTTTGTGTGTTTGTTTGTTAGCACTTTAGCAGCAAAACTAATGGCCAGCTTCTCGCCAAATTTGGTTTAGGGATTGCCACTGACCCAGATTAGATAACATAATCACCATATTTGTACGGAAATGTGAAAATGCACTGTCACAACCAGGACTAAAGGTTTTGGAACTGGCAGGACATCCAAAATAGTTTATTTTAAAGGTGAAATTGTTTCGGGTAACATTATTGTTAAAATTGTCGATATTACTGAAGCAATCACTTGCTCTCTGGAGTCTTCGTATTACTTTTGTTTGCAGGTATATTGATATAAATTTTGCATTTGCTGCGAGCTTTAGTGTGCAACAAACCCAAAGTTTATTCAACGAGTTTCAAAACTTTCTCATGACATGACCAAGAGTATACCATTCTGTTCATAACATAACTGAACTGCGTAATTTAATGGAAACAAATGTAATTTCCGTTAGCGTCCATTATATGTTAGCACTGCTCCAATTACATCAGTCTGCTTAGCGACAGAGTCACAGATATCCACAGCTGACGAGCGGGTTTGTAAATTCAGTAAACTTAGTAGCCAGCTAACGTCAGCTCGCTAGCTAGCAAACTAATGTTGCGTAATTGTTTTGAAAAAGTATTATGTATTAGTATGCACGTGACCTAGCTAAGTAACATGAACTTAGTTATGTGAGTGGCGCTTAACTAGATTGCTGTGGCGCTCAACCATACCGATTTAACCAACGTTACACTCAGTATTCAGTTTTGCTAAATATTAAAAGCATGACGTAAAGCAAAGCGTTTTTCTTCTGATCATATGACAGGGGACATGGCGCACTGAGTCGTTTGGTGTCCGCATGTCAGATAATCTAATGATTAATTTCCTTTAAAACTCAATGTTCTGAAAATTAAACCTGGAATTTATTTTCCAAACAAAAATGGGCTTTTATGTCAAGTCAAGGTTGTTCCAGACAAATAAGACAGATGGTGAAACAACGGGAGGCTGTCTGGCGCTCAACTAAAGAAAGCATGGGAGACAATGAAGATCCACCTGCCTGGGCCAAAGAGCTGCTGACACAGGTTACGTCCATGAAAGACTCCTTCCAGCTTAAGTTTGACGAATTGAATAATTCAATGAAAGAGATCAAAAAGATACCGGAGCCATTGCGAACAGAGTGGGGAACGCAGAAAAACTTATCGGGTCTTTGGAGGACAAACAAGCCAGTCAGCAGCGAGCCAAACAAGACAATGCAAAGGAGATAAAAAATTGAAAAGCCAAAGTGTCTTACCTGGAGTCACACAGCAGAAGGAACAACCTAATTATCGTGGGCCTGGAGGAAGGCTTACTGGAGACCGGTGATCCTGCTTAAGCTCCAAGCCAAGAGCTGGCAGCGATATACCGCTATATTCTTGACCGGCGTGAGACAGACCCAGTGCCGGAGGTGGACAGGCACCACAGGTCCCTTCGCCCGCGCCCTGACCCAGGAGACCCACCGAGGCCGTATATCGTGCGGCTGTTGAGATGGAGCGACCGGCAGCTCATTTTGGGGGCCGTGGCTAAGAAGAAAAAGCTGACTTGGAAAGGTAAAACTTTCCGGGTGTTTCAAGATCTTCCATCTGATATCCAACAAAGGCGAGCGGAGTATGCAGACATTAAGAAGAAGCTGCGCGGAGCTGGGATCCGCCATGGCTTGTTATTACCCACATGACTTATTGTGCCTCTAGGTGAAGAACAATTTATTTATGCTACACCTGATGAAGCTGACAAGGACCTGACAGCTCGTCTTTCGTTCGTGTTTGGATAAGGATCAAGAGCAGTGGCGGCTGGTGGTAGTAAAAGTAGGGGAGGAAGGAAAATGTACGTGTAGCGGAGGTGGTGGCATATGCCAGCATGTAAGACCTAGACACATTCAAAGCAGCAGTAAGGAGTTTCAGATCTAAAACTAGTGAGAACTACATAGAACCAGCAAATTAAGGGGTAATAAAAACTTCCTAACATTCTATTTTGCAGCGCCAACGGGGTCTTTGTATTTATCATGGCGTTTTGTTGCTCAGTCCAGATTTTTTACATCATTAAATCCCTGAACAGACCACGTTTGTGACTTTCCCATTATCAGACACGGCCAGCAGTACAACCTGTTGTTTTTTTTATACTACAAGTAAGCCATGGGTACCTTTCATCCCGTGTGGTTTTACGGACACTGACTTTACCATTTGTTTTTTTACCTCAATATTTGGAACCGGTCTCCCTGATTCTTTGACCCTAACCTTTTCTTTGTAATCCAATGAATGAAATGGTTTGTGAAGTAAAACATGGACAGTCTTCTGTCTCCATTGTAATTTATTAGCAATTTGTTATTAGCAATAAAAAATCTCCACTACCTAGCTACTCAATACCAGAGGCGTATAAAGTACTCGAAAAAAATAACTAAGTAGAAGTAGAAGTATCGTAACTGAAAGTTACTTTGATAAAAGTTGAAGTCATCCATATCAAAATGACTTGAGTAAAAGTCTTAAAGTAGCTCACATTAAATGTACTTAAGTATTAATAGTAGAATGACCTAGTATCAATACCATGTCAATTTTTGCTTCAGAAAACTGATTTTTCTTAACTACTGGGATACCATTGGCTCACTGTAGCTGAAGTGGTTGCTACCGAGGACAACGTTTTTTTCTGGAGCAAGAAATAATTTTTTTGAACTGCTGGATAGATACTATGGGCAAGTATATTGAGCGGTTTGCACATCAGGTTTAGCTAAGGAGTTTAATTCTGGCAACTCCTGAAAAAAAGGGATTGAACTCGTCCATATTCTAAACCGCGTTCCAGCACGGCTTGCTTTTGAATATTCACCAACAGATCCAGGTGTGCCATCTAGTGATAGAATACTGTAACTGCGTGCATAAATTTGCAGCTCCATGTCCGCTGGCGGACACATCTGCACAAAGATACCCTGCCGAGCACCGTTGTTCTTCTCGAACAAGACAAATCCAGATCATCCTTAAAAAATGAATTACATTCATATTTTAATTTGTCACGAGTAACGAAGTGGCCAGTGTCAAAGTAACAAAGTAAAAGTACAATTTTTATCTTTTAAATGTAGTGGAGTAAAAGTAAAAGTCCCAGATAAAAAAAAAAAACTCAAGTAAAGTACAAATCCTCAAAAAAAAGACTGAAGTAGACTTAACACCTTTCTGCAGATGTAGAAGCCTGCGGACATAAAGCAGCTCTTTTTATGGAAGCAGTTGCACTACTCTATCACTAGATGGCACCCCCGGATCAGTTATTGAATATTCACAAACAAGCAGAGCTGGAACACAGTCTAGAATATTGACGAGTTCACTCCTATCCCTGTTTTTCAGGAGTTGCATGAATTAAACTCCTCAGCTAAGCCTGATGTGCAAACTGCTCAATATCCTTGCCCATATTATCTATCCAGCAGTTTAAAAAAAAAGATCTCTTGCGACAGAAAAAATCGTTGTCCCCTGTAGCAACCACTTCAGTTACAGTGACCCAATGGTATTGACACTATGTCATTCCACTATCTACTAATTTCATTCATCACATATTAAAAACGTGCAATTTCCTATTGTGGATTAACGTGTAGATATGTCGGTTGAAGAATTTAGCTGTCTTTTAGAGCCTCATACAAGCTCTCACAGAAATCCAATCACTTTAATGGTGATTCAATGGTATCTGCGTTTAAGCCCAGCTGTAGTTCACGCCCACGTGAAATTTTCCTGGTAATTACCAGTTGCTTGACACGATTTTTATCCAATTGCAGACAGTATAAGCTTTCCTCAGTAAGTGAAAGACATTGATTGAACCTTAAAAAACATATTAAAATACTTGCATAATAGGGTTACGTTAACTTTACGCGGCTCAGACTGACGTGGTTGCATGGGCACAAAAAACCTCCAGAACTGAGCCTGGAGAGCTGAGCTTATTTGCAGGATGGAAATGTGATTCTGAGATGGAAAATAACAGTTATTCTGAATTGAACAGACAGGAGGGCTGACAGCATTGATACTTTTGAGGAGCAGCTCAATAATTCTATTGAAAAGTGAGTAAAGCTGTCTTTTGTATGGTGTAGCTCTATCTTCTTTTAGCCTGCTAGCTAACTAGCCAGCTATTTCTTATTTTTGGTTTACCACCGAGATCACAGAGCTAGTTTGTTACATTGGGTAACAAAAGAGTAGCCGATACTGCAGTGTGCTGGCATTTTTCTTAACTAGGCGATCAGTTTAAGAATTTATACCACACTCAATGAACGGAATGCCTTGCATTTTCACTCTTTTAAAGTGTGAGCAGCCATTACTGTGACCTGAGTTATACTTGTTCCATAGAGGGTGTGAAAAGCGTACAAGTTTTGCGTTTCGCTGGGATGATCGGAATTGTAAACAGCAAGCTTTCCGTCTGAGTGAACGGTCTGACCGTAAAATAAGCAGTTCCACTAATGAGTATGTGTGCTTGCTGACGCGGCTTTGTAGATAAATGGACAAGACTCTGAAAAGACATGTTTTTTGGTTTGGAGAGGTCACTGGTGACCATTGATGTCCAGCTGTCCCTATATTGATAAACTCATGCTAAATTCAACCAAAAAATCATCCATTCATATTGAACTTCATGAGTACAAAGTTGATTTGCATTAAAAATATGATTATTTTATGAATTGAAAGTGCGCCATTTTCAAGGCTCTGGGAGTTAAATACTCAGCAGACGACCCGGTACCGACCCAAACGGCGTCACACGATCATTGAAATGAACGGAAAACGAAGGGGAAGGCAACCCATCATGAAATAACATAGTAACATCGCATATCATTGGAAAGCTGAGAGTCTTGGGAATCTATATAAACATAGCTTACAGTGAAAAACATGTTTTGTTCGCTAAAACAATCAAATTATGTCACTGTGTCACGTTTCAAAACACCCCGAAACTCCCCTTGAATCGCGTCTTCGTACCTTCAAGCCGGTGTTTACATCCGAAGCCTGTATCCGACCCTGGCATGCTTGGTCTTGAAATGTCCGTAAGAACCCAGCAAATTCGAATATCCACCGTATTTTGCTGATATTGCGTATGGTAGATGCATTATCCAACTCAAACAAAACAGTTTTCGTTATAAAAAAAAACAAACGCGAACTTTTCTCCGGTAAAAAAACAAGACATTTTGAATAGTTCTGCGTTGTTTACACTGGATTGACAGTACTTGGCGTGTTTGTTAGACTCTCACGATCACGTAGACACCACATGCATGTCTGAAGGACCAATCGTTGGCGAGTTACAAGTCTTGAAAGCCAATCAGTGTCGTCTGCTTGAAATCACACTACCTTGCTTTGATTGACGGTTGCTCCGTCATATCACAAGCTACGAAGATGGGACCAAGATATCCTTGTAGCCAATGAGGAGACCTTTCCAACGAGGTATAACACCTCCCTCTCTGTCTCGGGAAACCTGGGAAATTGAGTGCGTATCTCTCGTTGGACGCCAGTGCGTAAAAAGCTGTATTATAAGCGGTCTTGCGCCTCCATAAAACTTTTCGTATTTTGCGCAAAAATGCCTAAACGACAAGGAAAAACAAAACTCACGGAGGAAGAAGGGCAAAGGAAGAGGAAAAGAGAGAAAGTGATATTGAGGAAGAAATAAAAGAAATCGAAGAAAGTGAAATCTCTGAGGATTCTGAGGGTTTCATAGATTTCTTGGAAGGAAGGACCCCGATTTTGAATGGTTAGTAGCCTAATCATTATGTCTATATAAACAAAACGATATAAAGTATGCTTATTTTTATCCCAACATAATTACAATACATAATGAGGATTTTCCAATGATGTGTAGAATGTATGTGTAGAGTGTGAATTGAGTTGCCTGGGGAAAAGTAGAAAGGTGAGAGTGCAGGGGCACGGGATGAAATCTGTGTGTGTGCCCGAGAGAGAGAGAGAGAGAGAGAGAGAGAGAGAGAGAGATGGGGGTGGTCAAGGACCTGAGTGGGAGCCAGGTATGCAGGGGAGGGGATGCAATCTGTGTCTGAGACACAGCCAGCCATAACTGTACTCTGACTGACTGACTACACACTGCACAACATTGTGTTTTCCCATTTGTAAATAGTTTTGACTGGCCAGCTCTGTGGAGGGCAGATCTAGGCGGGACGAGGCAGCAGAACGCAGTTTTCCAAGTCCGCCTCCCCAGAGTGAAACTGAGACACGTCTGCCATCTGAGAAGGAATCTACTGGCAAATTCCGCAATCAAAGGCAGTATATGTGTATAGATCTAATGAAATGAACTTGTTCTAATAAACGCAACGGCGAAAAGGGAGGACGCAGTGCGAAAGTCTGGCAGCTCAAGCTCGAATTTGCTGTCTACCTACGGCTTCTATGGTGAGTTACAACGGTGTTTCTACTCTATAGCTAGGATTGAGGGAAAGCTAGAATTCACCCCATACAGACACATTTGTAGAACGGGTCGACATACCCAAGTGTGGACCGGAGACCGTAGAAATCCGGTGGGTCTGAGTTTAGAGGGAAACATGGACAGTGAGGAGCAGCAAGAAGCGGACCAACAGCTTATGGACTGCTTCGGTGTGTATTATAAGCACCTGCTGGTTCGTGTGCATAACTGTGGTGTGTCGTTAGCGTGGAGTAATGAACAGCTTCTGCACTGGTATATGATGAAGGGGAGAAAGCTCCAGGCTGAACGTCCTTTTCGGAAGTTGCCCGTGGTAATGGTTTACTTCTTACGCGGAATAACCAACGTTTGCTCGCTGAAAATGGCGCAATAAGCCTCTTTCACACTGGGCGAACGAATTTTTCGCGCGACAGATTACATTCAAAGTCAATGCATTGTCTTTGCATTGACTTTGAATGTAATCTGTCGCGCTTAAAAAATTTTTTGGCGTCCGATGTGAAAGCGCTTGACGTGCCCATAACGCATGTATTTGCGTCTTTGCATTGACTTTGAATGTAATCAGTCGCTCGAAAAAATTCGTTTCCGTCCGGTGTTAAAGCTGCTTTATGAATAGTATGCGACAGCAAGAGAGGGCTCTGGTTATGTTATGAACATAATACAGGTTTTACAGACCGTAAGTTCTGTTAGCGTGAACAAGTTGCTGATGTGGAGCCGGAGAATCAATCACTTCTATAGGTAAGCATCCATGTGGCAGTTTCATCATAAAGTTGCCCGATTGTAGCCACTACAGTTGAAGCTAACCGGAGAGGTGCTGTAAAAGGCTGCAGTTAGTTCAGACATAGGTTTTGCAGAGCTTGGGATAGGTGTTTGGGTTTGTTTACGGCTGCTTGTGATCGCTTATCCATGACCAGAATCAGCCGCATACTTCACTAATATCTGGGTTAGCTCTCCGATTCTAACGTGAAATCAATGCGAAACGCAGAAGCTCTACCGTGTCTGGTATAACAAACGATTTCTCTGCACTACCGTGACATAATTTCACCCCCTTTAGAAATTGTTGTGGCTAATAAAAAGCCGTAAAAGGCGGAGATTAAATAGAAAATTCTTTCCAAAGTAACACAAGCATACCGATCAGAATTACTGCATATAGGTTAATCAGGAGCATTTCTAATTTGCACGGCACACGAACTAACGTGCAGTAGCTGGTAACCGAGCGGTCATAACAACCACAGAGACAAACCCTTGCAATACAGTTTTACAGACAGCAAGTTCCGTTACCGTGGACAGTTGTACCAAGCATCCAAATTACAAACAAGTATAAAAAGTTGGCTTCAAATGAGGTTTATGTTCACACACCTTCTGTTGAATTTTCCCTGATATCACTCTTGCATATTTAGGACACAAACATTAGCAACAGTAACTTGGCTACGTTTTTCGCAGTGCTACAGCCACAATCAACTGGCTATCACGTCAGGTTGGCTTATGCAGTAAAGAAACTTACAGCTTCTGCATCTGTGAGTCACGGACAGTCGCGACCGATCCAGGATTTATCTTCAGATATTTTACAAAGCCTGCGTTTTAAGGCCAGTTGTTAGTGCTAACTATTGTTAGCGGTCCTGCTAGCCACCCGTAACACGTTAGCTTCACTTACATTATTTGCTGTTATATCGTTACTTACAGCTTGTGGCTCCGAGCGCTTGATCGATGCAGCTGCTTCAGGTTTGAGAAGCAGCTGAAATGCATATCCAGTGTCGAATTATCCTTTATTAACAAAGCTGTCTTTGGTGAAATGCTGAGCACAAACAGCTAACGTTCCCTTTGGCCGTGGCTGTTTGCAGCCAGCAAACAAAAAAAGCTACCCACTGATTTCTGGTGGCATCGTCTTTTGGAAGAGAAATGGGTGCTTTTCTTCGCATCCAAAAGTAAACGGACAAGCAGCTTTGGGAGAGATACTGACAAAACTGCACCTCAAATGATCTGTGGTTCTTCTTTTGTATTTCCAAAAGTGTAGACGTTACTAAGGCATAGTATGATCTGCCGTTGTTAGTGCCTGCTGGAATAGTTTCCGGTGTGGGCAGGTCCAGCGCCGTGATTGGCTCTGGCTAGGTCTGTATTAATTGGACGGCACAACCTGACGTCAGGTTTTGCCCTGATCTCGTGAAGATCTCGGGAGCAGCTGTTCAGATAGGAAATCACGTTCACGAAATCACGTTCTTGGATTATGGCAAAACCCCTGTATCTTATGTTTAGAAACTTTTCAGAGGTTGAGTATGGACAAACAATTATAACATTACTAATATGTATTAAAAGAAGGATCAGCATAATAGGTCCCCTTTAAAATTAAAGCAAAGATGGGTTGGGCAGGTATTTTCTGCGCCAGGAAACTCCAGAAGCTGACGGGGGTAACTGATGTTTGGCAGTGTGTAAATCCACTCTCTCGTGAATATACTTTTTATTCTAAAGTACATAACTCCTATTCCAGGATTGATTACCTGCTTTTGTCAAATCCATTAATAGAAAATGTGATAAATTCGGAGATCCACAACATCTTAATTTCAAACTTAATTTGCTCCCATTTCGGTCACATTCTCTCCTTGCTTTAATCTACATAAAACAAAACAGTGGAAGTTCAATAACATGCTGCTGTGGGACAAGAAATTTGTTGTTATGATTAATGAAAGAAAATCTGACTTTTTTGAGTTAAAAATGAACTCTGTTGTATCAATACAGACAGTCCGGGAGGCTTTCAAAGTCACATGCAGAGGTTGGTGTATCAGTCATGGCATGGCAAAACAGAGAGAAAGAAGTCAAAGGAGAAATAAACACTTGCTAGAAAAATAAACTGAAGAACTTGGAAATGCGGCATATGAGAGATCCCAATGATCAGAAATTAAAGACTATGGTGTTAATGACTAGAACAGAGTTACAATCGATTATACATGAAGAAACTTTTACTGCATTATATAGACTAAGGAAAAAGTATTCTAAATCCGGCGATAAAGCTGGCAAAATGCTAGCACTTAGATTAAAGCAAATAGAGAGTAACTCATCCATAACCGCCATATATGATCACAGTGGATCTTTAGTATGCAAGCAGAAAGAAATATATCTGGCATTTCAAAAATATTACTCAAAGTTGTATGAATCAGAATGTAACTATAATCCTAATATGATTGATGACTTTCTCAAAACTGCACCTCTCCTTCAGCTGAAAGAAGATGATTGGACATATTTGAAGACAGATGTACAGCAATTGGAGATCAAGGCAGCTATTAAAGCTCTCACTGCTGGCAAAGCACAAGGTCAGGATAGTTTTAGAGTAGATTTCTATAAATGTTTCCAGGAGGTTTTATCTCCATTTTTGACATTACTATATAAGGACATTATTGCCACTCAATCCATGCCTCATAGTATGAATATAACTGTTATCTCCCTGTTGCCTAAGGCGGGAAAAGACCATTTAAAAATGGGCAATTCCCATCCCCTCAGTTGGTTAAATAATGATTATAAAATCTTTGCTAAAATTCTCGCAACGCGTCTTGAGAAAGTCATCTCCTCACTAATTCATTTAGACTAAGTGGGATTTATTGCTGAGTGTCATTCTGCTCAAAATATGCGAACTTTTTCCATGTAATGTCAGAGGCTGCATCTCTTCAACATCCTGTGGTTGCAATCTCTCTTGATGCTGAAAAAGCATTCGACCGGATAGAGTGGTCTTATCTGTTTCACATATTGTCTAAGTTTGATTTTGGATCAACATGTATACAATGGATTAAGGCCCTCTATCATAACCCGGTTGCCTGTGTCAAAACCAATGGATTAATTTCTCCCACTTTTCAGCTTTTTAGATCTACCAGACAAGTTTGCCCAGCCTCTCCAGCCATCTTCACTCTAGCACTCAAGCCCCTTGCCTGCGCTATTAGGTGAAATCTGAATATAACGGGTATTACACTGTTCAATCATGATTTTAAAGTTAACCTTTATGCGGATTTATATTTTATTGACATTGTCTAGACCTGCACACTCTGTGCCCCATTTGCTTAAACTTATCAGTGACTTTGGCGGGTTTTCTGGGTACAAGATCAACTGGTCAAAGAGCAAGGCCATCTCTTTAAATCGTTTTTGCACGCCCTGGTCATCTGAGCTCTACTCCTATTGTAAGGAAGACAGAAGGTATGTGATATCCTGGTGTTAACATCACATTTCCAATTGACAGAGTTTTTCAGTTGAACGGCCCCAAATTATTAAAAAACTGTGCGGGATGATCTGAATAGATGGACAAACTTACCATTATCACTGTGGGGAGGGCAGAGGTGCTTAAAATGAATGTGCTCCCAAGATTAGCTTTTCTTTTTTCTGCTATCCCTTTAGAAATCCCTCAGAAATGGTTCAAAGAGATGAATAAATAATTTTCTTTTGTTCCTGTGGAAAGATAAAAACCTAGAATTAGCCTAAAAAGAATGTCTGTCCCTAGGAAGAAGGGCAGATTAGGGATACAAGATGTGTACACGCATTATTTAGCATATAAAGGTGTATACCCGATATCCTGGGCATATAAGAAAGGTGAAGCGGATATGGGTAGCTGGAGATGGCTGGAGCAGAAGACTATTTCTGAAACCTGTAAAAATGTCTCCTTAACTTCTTTCTGGTATCACCCTAAAACTGATAAGCGTATAAAAAACCCTATCAGGCACGGCGTTGTGGGTTCATCTACAGGCCCACCCTAAAGTTTTCTCTAAAAATATATATATATATATATATATATATATATATATTATATATATAAATACATTTAATGATTCAATTCATTAATGATTCAAATTTGTTAATTTTAAAAACGATTTAAAAAGGTTGGTTATGTTGACGCTTTAACCGTGGTCAACGTGGCTGCTTTAGAACCAAGGAGAGCGGTCGCAGATAGGTAGCCTATGCACTGAAACGTTAAAAAAATGCAAGAAAATATTTAAGTAACATAAGCAACCAAATTCGATATAAAATAGATAATATAGTAGTACATCTGCTAGACGTTTTATTAAGTGAACTACAATTATTAGTCCTAACTTGTTCTCGGTCATTTTCCTTTGTTAAAACAATTTTCCACTTATAAGAATAATCAATTGGCAATTAAAGACACGGATTCTTTCGTGATGCGATCTAAGGCAACTAACCAATAGGCGTAATTCAGATCAAAATAGTAAGTTACTCATAAGTTGGCCTATGGGCTACTTTTCAAGGTAAACTGCTCTGGAAATTCTGCACTACCTTTCTGTCTCATCAGGCGATCTAGCCTGTGCTTCATGATCAATTTAATTGTTTAAATTTAATCAAAGACAGATTTGAAATGCACAAAATTGCGTGTCCAAATGAATGATTGACGTTTTGCCATAAAGAGGTGAACATGCAACACCTGATAGTGTGAAGTGTTTTCGGATTTAAGGTAATTAGAAAAAATGATTGCGATCGAGTCAGAACTAATAATTGTTTTAAAGGGATGTTTATTACCTGCGCAATTTTAAGTTCTGACTGCGCCACTGGTCCATGGGTGCTTCAACGAGATACCGAAGGCGCTGTTGCCAATCTGTGCCGGGAGCTCGCAGCGGTAGACCTGCCTCTTTTGTAAATTTCTCCCGGTTATTCCCAGCGCAGTTCCAACCAGCTGACAGTTTCAGTGGCGGGCGGTGGACAGAGAACAAGGAGGGCGATAAACATGTCTTTAAACTGCTTATTAGTCTTGATCTGTTTTCAGTCAATTCCTGGTAAAAGACACTTTAACTCTCCCCTCTCAGGTGTAGCTAATTGTCTTCATTAAGACGAGAATTCAAACGCATCAGTTGAACGCAAAAAAGAGCACATTTCAATCTTTTTCAATTAAACAATCATTATGTTCAGGTTTGACGACTTGCTTAGGATGTGACAAAATTTAACGTGGAAAATCCACAGTGGTTTTTCCGTGAAGAGTTGCCTATTAAGGCATGTGAATTAAACATTTTATAGAATTTATTATTCACTCGCCTAAACATTTCATTATAAGGGAAACTAACATGTTGACCAAGAACAATAATTGAAATCGGGTCACTAATCTCATCCGTTTCAAGGGATGTTTCCCGCCCTCTCAGTTTTCTGTCCACCGCACGCCACTGGACAGTTTGTAACTGACGTGACCAGCTGAATTCGCCACGAGCTGATTGGCTGTCGAGACGGGTTATGTGCTTTAAGTTCTAAAACCAGCCTCTTGCGATTTTACATGCTTAATCCCTGGCGAGGCCACCAGCCGGCTTGAGTCGAGCTGCGACGGGCTAGTTCACACTGCTGCAACTCCTCCCTGCGACGTTCTAAAACGGTCTCGTCTCGTCGCAAATCTTTGGTCTGAACTGGGCTTAAGTTTCATTAAGTGACATTCAGTGAAATTTAGGCCCACCCACAATTGGTCTGGCCCACCCCAAACTGCAATCCTGGCGCCATGCCTGAACCCCATAATTTTATTTTCATTTAAAATGGCTAAAGCAATACATAAACAACTTAAAATTAATGGTTTATCCTTGCCCTCCTGTCCCATATGGAAAAATTCATTATTTATGGCTGGCGGGAAACCGATTAACGATGATACATGGCTAGATAAAAATATTGCTGAGCTGGGTCACATACTCAATAGTAATGGAGAAATGTCAAATTTTCATGAACTTAGGATGAAATTTGGTTGGAACAATTTGGATATCTTCCAGTATTTGCAATTGAAGTCCATTATGCATAGTCTTGTACTTAAAAACAATATGTTAGCTGATAATGAATCAATTGATATTAAATTAAAGGATACAGTCTCTGGCTGAGGTATTGTTTCTAAGATCTATAGATCATTATGTTATACTTTTTCAAAATGTAGTGCATCCATAAAAACACAATGGGAGAAAGATTTGTGTCTACATCTTACAGCAGACCAGTGGGAAGCTATCTTGAGTCGCTCAAATTATCTCTCTAAATGTGTAAGGTATAAAATTATTCAAATGAAGATTCTGCATAGATCCTACATTACTCCACATAAACTCAAGAAAATGAACTGTAATGTTCAGGGCCGCTGCTAAGCTTCTGGAGGCCCTAAGCACAATCGGTCAAGGAGGCCCCCGAAACACACTCAAAACCTTCAGAGTTCCACTCCAACCTTTGCTATTTATTTTAAAATCAACATTAAATATACATATAACTACGGCATGTGTACGACACATTAAGTAATATACTATAAAACAAATTGTCATCATAAAATAAGCATTACAATATAATAAAATAATAATAATAATAAGTAAAATAATAACAAGTTTTCAGTTCTGATTTTAAAAGACCCAGGTCAGAGATGAGACGCATATGCAGGGAGTTTAGTCCAGAGCCAAATGAGAGGAGAATTATATTAAACTATTATATTAATTTAGTGGAACATAGAAAATACCTTAAATATATATGCTGTGTACATCAAACAAAACAATGGTGGCATTTTGTAAATGACCAAAAGTGAAGATACCATATTTTTGGCCCAACCACCACAAGTTTTAAAATTAACCAACAGATGTCGCCCCTTCCATAGCCTCTGATGGAATTGATGGTATAAAATGCCAACCAATTAAACTGTGTGTTTATCTTTCCAGGCTAGCATTCAGCTTACTACATGCATGCCTATTTCAAGCAAATTAAAATGGAAAGCGATTATGACTCCGGACTTCCTGTGCTTCCCTTTACTCAGGAAACAATGGAAAATGCATGTGTTTTCGTGATCGTTTAAATTGTTTTAATGAAATAAGACCATTTGAAACGTTTTTATGCAATTCCATTGCTGTTAATCCCTCAGTAAAGACAAGCGTGAGAATTCCCGAGTCATAATCGATTTCCGTGTCACTAGTGGGGAAATCCACCGTAATAGACGTGAAACTGATTAACTTGATGCACAATGACTTAAATTCCGCGAGTGAATTTCTCCTGTACGCGTTGATTGAATAATTGCTGACTACGGAAAAAGCCGTGAATGCCACTACTCACGCCTAAGACGCGTTGAGACTTGGCGTCTCTGCAATTAGACTGCTGGCGTTAGCTTAGCTATGAGCAATATTAGCAAAGCAATTAAACCTAAAAAACACGGACTCACCAGAAATTGATGCACGGGCGTCATCTCTCAGTTTTTTCCTCTTCCGCTTTTCTGCTCCAGATTCATGCTGTCTTTTACTTGACATCTTGACATAGTTAATTACTCCACTTTCGTTAAAACTCCGGTGGAAAAGATGACAAGTTGAAGGCTGTACCATTTCGGGGGGCTGGGGAGGTATTTTTATATATTAGGTAAAAAAAACATATAATTTGCCCAAATTTATTAATAGGGTAAACAGTGGGCCTGTTCAAAACTAATTATTTTTTGTTATGTAACAATATAATAATTATCATGACGTTTTTATCAACCTTAATTTTTGGGGCCCCGCCAGGTACTGTGGCCCTACGCACTCTGCGTACTCTGCGTATAGGGAGCGGCGGCTCTGGTAATGTTTCAGATAAGTGTTGGCATGGGTGTGGGATGACGGGTAATCTTATGCCTTTACTGTGGCATTGCCCAAAGATACAAGCATTTTGGTTAAGTGTTAGAGATTTTTTTCTGCAAATTATTTAATATTAATTTTCTTTATGTCCAGCAGTGGGTCTACTGGGAAAAAATATAGACGGAGTAATTTCAAAGGAACTTCAGCATTTGATAGATTTAGCTTTTCTTTCAGTTAAACGAACAATACTGTTTAAATTGTTTTAATATACTGTAGATTGCTGGCTAAAAGATTCTCTGGAATTGATATCCATGGAACAAGCAGCTTCCCTTCTGCAAGATCTGGGCAGTGATCACAAAAATTTACTGAGTTAAATGATGTCACTTTTGAATAAGAAACAAACAGATGGGGATACACCATGATACGTATTTATAATGACGAGCTGTTATGTTTAATTATTTTTTGGATATATATGTTCATTTGTTCATTATCTCTGTTAATTTCGTAGTAAGTGTCTGAAGTTGGTCCATAGGTCAAAACGGCATATTAATTTGTGGTTATATTGAGGGCTGACTGCAATAAACAGTTATTTCCAATGTAAAACACCTGGACATAACTGTTTATTACAGTCAGCCCTCGATATGCTGCTATTTGAGTCGGTGCCCTTATCAGATTATGGTGGGTCTGGTTGTTCTTTTCCCAACCGAGGGTATTTGTTTTGCAGTGTTGTGACACTGCATTGTGAACATGCTGTATATTTGTATTATTCTGCCCTCTCTGTCTCCTTCTTGGTATTGGTGGCTTGGGGCTGGGCCCCTAACCTGCTGGCGTACAGCCGGAAAGGCGCTTAGTGCCTATCTCACTGTACTGGGTCACTCCCTTTGTGTTGTGTGTGTGTGTATATGTGTATATATGTACATGTGGTGTGCAATGTTTTGTTTTACTGTACAAGAAAAATAAAAATTATATTAAAAAAAGCGATTCCGCCCCCCCCACGCTCTCAGCTGATGAAATTTTCGCAAAGGTGACATTACCCTAGGGTAATATCAAAAATATGTCACCAGCCAGTATTTTATTAACAATAGAGCAGAGATACACAGCAATTGCTGAATATGAAACTTTACAATTTTATCCACAAAATGAGCTCATTTCAGATTTGATGGCAGTTATAGGTCTCAAAAAAGTTGGGACAAGTGCCTGTTTACCATGGTGTAGCATCCCTTCTTCTTGTGAACACAGAGTGGAGGCGTCTGGGCATTGATAAGACAAGTTTCTTGAGTTTAGCCATTGGAATTTGATCCCACTCTTGTTTAATACAGGCTTCCAGCTGCTGGAGAGTTTTGGGTCTCCTTTGACGGACTTTTTCGTTTAATTATCGCCAAATGTTCTCAATCGATGAAAGATCAGGACTGCAGGCAGGCCAGTTCAGCACACGGACTCTTCTACTACAAAGCCATGCTGTTGTAATAGCTGCAGTGTGTGGTTTTGCTTTGTCCTGCTGAAATACACAAGGCCTTCCCTGGAATAGATGTCATCTGGAGGAGAGCATATGTTGCTCTAAAACCTTCATATACCTTTCAGCATTCATGGTGCTTTTTAAAACATGCAAGTGTCCCACACCATATGCACTAATGCATCCCCATACCATCAGAGATGCTGGCTTTTGAACTGAACACTGATAACAGGAGGGGTGGTCTTTCTCCTCTTTAGCCCGGAGGACACAACGCCCATGATTTCCCACAAGCAAGGGCGTAGGAATGAGTTTAACATTGGGGGAGACCAAGGGCGTAGGTTTAATGTGAGAATTGGTGGGGACAAGTATGTCATGCAAGCACGAGCTGGAAAATTTTTGTAAATCTGAGTGCAGATACTGCCTTTACTGTATACAGAGATTATCCGAATGAGTGTTTCTCCGTTTTTTTAATTAGGCTACGCAAGCTGCCTCCAAAATTTTCATACAAAGATGCCACATACATAAACTTACCACAACCTTAACTGATAGGTGCAAACCATCTCAGTGCACCTCATGAAACCCGCTCAGGGGTGCGTTTCCCGAAAACACAGATGCTAACTTACATAGTTGGAACCATTGACTGTGAATGGACGAACTATGTAAGTTGCTAACTTAGTTAGCGACTACGCTTTTGGGAAACGCGCCCCAGATCTAGTAACCTGGACATTGATACCAAGTGAGTGGATATATAACTACGTTAGCAAGCCAGCTCGCAATCCTCTCTATTAAGCATCTTAATATGCGGTAACGCAATTGCAGCTGCGATAAACACCTCAAAATGGACCACCGACTGTGAATTGGACAAGCTGCAAACTGAGCGTTAATCGGACTGGATCATGTTAAATTTACGATTACGTGTTTCTTTCATTTCCCCCAATGAGCCAAAGTTGGTTCGGACATTTTGTCTTTCAAAGGTTATATTTGCTGAACATCATGAGAATAACTTTTATGCTTTCCCTATAATTCCACAGAACAAGTCATAATTATGACCTCACCTGAAGCCCTGATACACCTGTATCCTCAACAGCTTGCTCTGTTTCTCTAGCTTGCTGCTGTGGTTCCTGCATATAAAATAATTCATTAATAATGGCACCTTTGCGGGATTTCTCCACTGAAATTCACCTCGTAATTTGATATATCCACCTGGCTTATATTAAGCTACTACTGCGAGCAACCCGATTACTAACCAACATGTGACAGAAACCAGGTTTAGTTCGTTAGTTGACACTAGCGAACGTGTTTAATTAACATTCGTTGACCCTTATAGTACTGTGAAATAATGAAAAGAGTTTCTGTCACCAGACAGCCTGCTGTCGACTGCTGCTGTCTCCCGCCTCCCAAACACTCTCAGAGCCGGTGAGGGAGGGGCTGGCCAGAGACATGACGCTGTGTTTCGCTTTCAAAATAAAAGCACGTAAGTTAAAAATTTCAAAATTAAATATTTTTCTCGTCCGCGGTATAATTTTTGGGTGGGACAAATGCGCCTATCTCCGATATTGGAGGGGACACGTCCCCCCCGTCCCCCGGTTCCTACGCCCATGCCCACAAGAATGTCAAATTTGGACTTGTCTGAACACAGGACATTTTGCAACTTTGCTACAGTCCATTTTAAATGAGCCTTGGCCCACAGAACACGGCGGCGCTTCTGGATCATGCTCAACAATGGCTTCCTTTTTGCATGATAGTTTTAGGTGGTGTCTGTGGATGGCACGGCGGACTGTGTTTACTGACAGTGGTTTCTTGAAGTATTCTGGGCCCATTTAGTAATGTCAATGACAGAATCATGCTGGTGAGTGATGCAGTGGCGTCTGAGGGCCCGAAGATCACGGGCATCCAGTAAAGGTCTTTGGCCTTGTCCCTTACGCACAGAGATTTTTCCAGTTTCTCTGAATCTTTTGATGATGTTATGCACTGTCGATGATGAGACCTTCAAAGCCTTTGCAAATTGATGTTGAAGAACATTGTTTTTAAAGTATTTCACAATTTTTTTGCGCGAGCCTTCACAGGTTGGAGAGCCTCTGGCCATCTTTACTTCTGAGAGACTCAGCCTCTCTAAGACATCGCTTTTATAGCCAATCATGTTACACACTTGATGCCAGTTAACTTAATTACTTGCTAAGTGTTCTTTCAGCTGATTCTCTTATATATTAATTGCTTTTTCAGCCTTTTTTTGCCTGTGTCCCAACTTTTCTGAGACCTGTTGCAGCCAGAAAATTTGAAATAAGCTCATTTTGTGGATAAAAATGTAAAATGTCTCTGTTTCAACATTTGAAATGTCATCAATGTTCTATCGTTTATAACATATTGGCTCATGTCATCTGAAAGTCATTGCATTTTGATTTTATTCACAATTTACACTTTGTCCAAACTATTTCGGAATTGGGGTTGTAGATTAATTTTTCAGTTTGATTAAAGATTTGTTTGGATTGATTTGATTGGCTGCATTTATTTACAAAACCTGCACAGACCGAGCATGCAATCTTCTGGGAACTACCCTCTGCGGACACGTTATTAGGTACGCATCTGTAATACAAGGTTTGACCCCCTTTGCCCCAGAACAGCCTGAAGACTTAGTGGCTTGGATTCAACAAAGTGCTGAAAACACACTTTCGAGGTTCAGGTCTATAAATTTCAGAGGTCTCTCGTTTCTAGGGATGTGTCTGTAATTGCTTACATGCCAGGCTGAATACAGGAAGAACTTCAGCAACTAATTTTTTTTTGTTTGTTTGTTTGTTTGTTTGAAGTTTTGAAGCCAGAAGCAGGGTCTCTTGTGGTACTCAGGCTGCCTTTAGTTAGAAAGTGGACCCAAACACTAAAATCAGAAATAAAGGCACCTGATGACCAATCAACAATTCATAAACATCTCTGCATAATGATGTCTCATTTTAACAAGGTTGTGCTGTATGCAGTTTGCAATAAGAATTTTATGATACACATGACATCCTGTATTTTTTAAATGTGGGTCTTTCCAGAACATGCACGCCCCCTGCTCCCATAATGAAAGAGGAAGCATCACTGCCCTATTTTTGGATTTTGGTGCTCATGCAAAACATCGCAGAACCAACCAGTGAAGGCAGAAGTTACTGTTAACCCCTCCTCTGGTCCTCAGGCTATTTAAGCAAGATAGAGGATAGTGGCCCCAACAGAATCATCTGCCTTTTCAGAATGAGGGTTCTTGTGTTTCTCCTGTTAGCGGGCGCTGCTAGCGCTAAGATCTTTCGCCGGTGTGATCTGGCGAAGACACTGAAGGATGCAGGAATGGACGGCTATCAGGGCGTCTCTCTGGGAGACTGTAAGTACTGAATCATTTACATATAAGCATTTAAATTTGAGAAGCATTTCAGAGTAAAGTTAAACACTATTTCTGAGTAACCTCAAACTATTTATTCTAATAAGCAGTAAAGCATGCCATTTTCTGTTTTTTTACTATCATTAATAAACCAAGTTCCCCTTCTTCATTGATTTTTAAATATTACTTTTTTTTTTTTTTAATTATTATTACAGAGTATCTGTTTGCTGACTGACTGCCTACCTGCACACTGGTGCATGAACCCAAGTGATCAATCTTTCCCCAGTGCAGTGACATCCCGATTTTAAGTGTCTTCCGTCCCCATAATTGAGTTGTGTTTCAGGTCGCCTGATGTCACACACATTAACATCACCATTAGCGACCTCTGTGTGTGTTCTGCTCGCTCTCAGTTAAATGTAGAATTACCTTTAAATAAGTAGCATAAGTAGCACCAGTGATGAATGCATTTTGTAATCATTTTGGGGTTCTTGTCCATACAGGGGTCTGCTTGGCTCAATCGGAATCCAGTTATAACACTGGGGCCACTCACTCCAACACTGACGGGTCGACCGACTACGGAATTTTCCAGATCAACAGCCGCTGGTGGTGTGACGATGGAGGCCGTACTGCAAACGGCTGTAACATCAAATGCAGCAGTGAGTGTTAGGGAGGGACAGTTAATGAAGTACGAGTGTAACACTTTACAACAGATGACAGGCAGTGATCTGTAATTTAGTGTAGTAGCAGAGTAACACTTTTCAACAAGGGAAGGGCAGTGAGGTGTAATTTATTTTAGTACCAGAGTAGCACTGTACAACAAACATCAGGCAGTGAGGTGTAATCTAGTTTAGTACCAGAGGAACACTTAACAATAAGGCAGGGGCAGTGATCTGTAATTTAGTGTAGTACCAGGGTAGTACTTTACAACAAACGACAGGCAGTGAGCTGTAATTTAATAAAGTACCAGAGTAACACTTTACAACAAGGGAAGGGAAGTGAGGTGTAATTTAGTTTAGTACCAGAGTAGCACTGTACAACAAACATCAGGCAGTGAGGTGTAATTTAGTACTAGTCATATCCGCGCTCTGCAGAGTTTTATTTTAATACTGTATGGTGGGTTGTTTTCAAACTTGGCGTGCAGTATTATCAGAATAAGAACCTGAGCTCCTGCAATTTTGAAAGCGATTCAACTAATTTTCATGGAGATTTTGTCATTTTTTTTTATTTTACTTAAAAAATTCAGTATTGGGAGTATGATTTGAGTGCACAATGTTTGTTAACTAGCCATTACCCGTGCTCTGCGGGGGCTTGATTGTGACCAATCATCTTAACGAATAGTGATGTCACCTGTCGTCATGCGAACAAAAGGCAAAAACTGATAAAATGGTCCAAATTTCAGTAACGGGGCGAGTTGGTTCGATCCCACATGGCGGACGACAGAGGCAGGCTGGTCTGGAACGCATATGCCAGAGGGCGCCAGGATCCATTTGGTGGTTTGGGAGGAGATGCATTGCAAAGGCCGGGCAAACTGAGAATTAATACATCTAGATAGTAGCAAAGTAACACTTTACAACAAGGGGATGTACAGTGAAGTATAATTTAGTGTGGTACCAGAGTAACACTTTACAACAAGGGAAGGACAGTGAGTCGTAGTTTAGTGTGGTACCAGACTAACACTTCACAACAAGGGAAGGACAGTGAGTCGTAGTTTAGTGTAGTAGTCAGGTAACGTTTTAAAATAAAGTCCTCCTGTAATGGCACCAACAGACACATCAGTTAATGCCAGTTCATGGCACCTTATTTTTCATGCTACAGATGTAAGAAAAGAAGGTCCACATCAACTGCAAAAAACAAATGAACTCAATGAACTAATTACAACGAACAACTGAAAGGTTTTTTATTCAGTCTGTAAAACTTGTGTTAGCAACTGCATTACAGGATTGCCATTAAAATAGCAACGAAAAAAAACTGATATTTAATTTTTTTAAAAATTGATGACTTTGAATTACGTTTATCCTTCACTTTGCAGATGTATACAAAGTAACTTTTATATTAGTTCATGAATTTGTTGAACTATATTTAATGAGAAATTATTTTCATGCTTGAAATACATGCACATCATTAAGAATGTAAAACAACATTATTGTAATGTGCCACACGCAGAAGAATTAAACAAACTTGGAATAAGATAGGGTTCAAATCTTACCTTTACTTCTTGTGAATTGAGAAAATGAAGTTTGTGAGTCTCTGTGTGTTTGTGTTTTGAGAAAGAAAGGGAAAGTTTATGCAATGATGTCCACAGACTTAGATGAAATGTTTGTTGTTTTGAAAGAAATCAAGTGACGCTTTTTTTCTCCAGACTGTAGCATTCTGAAATCTGGGTTCACTTGAACAATACTCTATAGTTTCCTCTGTGTTTGTGGCTCTGTGGTCATAGTTATTCCTCAGGTGATGTTCACAGAGCCGTCAACGCTTCCTGTTATTCCTGTCATTCTTTCACTCACTCCTACCCTCTGTCTCCATCCCCTTTTCTTTTTCTCTTTCCTCATTCCCCCCTTTCTCTCTCTCTCTCT
Organism: Gymnothorax javanicus; assembly: GCA_029692085.1. Classification (NCBI taxonomy): domain Eukaryota; kingdom Metazoa; phylum Chordata; class Actinopteri; order Anguilliformes; family Muraenidae; genus Gymnothorax; species Gymnothorax javanicus. The sequence goes on along the minus strand of CM056207.1, from coordinate 55,357,155 downwards.
CTCTCTCTCTCTCTCTCTCTCCCCTTTCCTCCTGGCAGGTCTGCTGACTGATGACATCAGTGATTCCATCACGTGTGCCAAGCGTGTGGTCAGAGATCCTAATGGTATCAGAGCTTGGTAAGAACATGAGCTGCAGCTGGTACATAAATCAGTATCATGGAGTTTGCTGTATAATTAAAGGGGAACTCGAGGATAATGCACAATGCTGTTTTATACAAACATAATTAGTAAATAAATATTGTCAAATACAAAAATGTGGAATTTTTGTTTTCAAAGACAAGATAAATGAGGTTTTATTTCCCCTAATTAGCTGTCGTCTGCTACAACGGTCGCATGATAATTATGAAACGTCGCCCTTCACCCAGAGGTATGCGCTGTTATTGTGTTCGATAGTGTGATTGTCCCAGTCCATTATTTGATGACAAAAGATCGTTCAATATGGCCCATTGGCTAGTTGCACGCGATGTTGTTGAGTACTTCCTGAAATATGCAGGGTTGCTTCAACATTAATGGTTTGCTTCTGTTACTCATCAGTCGCTGAGTAGATGACAGGTATATCATCCCGGGAAAGTGATTTTAGCTATCGCTAATATGCCCAGGATTTGGCTTAATTAACCGCGAATGATGCTTGCAAGATTTGTCTCGATTACCCGTGACTGATGTTTGTTCGTTGGCACTCTTAATGAGACATCAGCTGCTTCACTGAGAAACAAGGGTTTTTTACTAGCATCACATTTCCAGCCGTTCTCACTGATGAGTGATGAACTGGCTTTAAGCGACAGACAACAAATGAAAATATCTGGTAATTAATGAGTAAATATTCCACAACGTCAAAATGCCGTTTCGTAAATCTAACATTCGATCGATGCATATTTTAATATTGTCGATACTTTGTTTACCTTCCCACTCGGCATCAGTTGCACTCTCACGACCATCACTTCTGTAGCTATGGTTAGCTGAGCACATCTAAGAAAACCATAATGATGTAGCAGTACAAGCTGGATAGTTGCATTATAAAATGTCAAGTGACAACTAGCTTGAATGCCGTTGTTATGAATTGCTAATTATTTCATTACTGGTGACCCAAAATGAACAGAATCGGTGTATTTGTGATGTACATTGATGATATCTAATAGTACGTTGTATATTATGTTGGTCCCGGAGTCGCCCTTTAAGCCAAATCCCGGGCATATTAACGATAGCTAAAATCACATTTCCGAGATGATATACCTGTCATCTGCTCAGCGACTGAAAAGTAACAGAAGCAAACCGTTAATATTAAAGCAACCCTGCGTATTTCAGGAAATACTCAACACCATCTCGTGCAACTAGCCAATGGGCCATGTTGAACGATCTTTTGTCATCAAATAATGGATTGGGACAATCACACTATCGAACACAATAACAGTGAATACCTCTGGGCGAAGTTTCGTAATTATCACACGACCGTTGTAGTGGAGGACAGCTAATTAGGGGGAATAAAACCTCATTTTTCTAGTCTTTGAAAACAAGAATTCCACATTTTGGTATTTTACAACATTTATTTACTAATTATGTTTGTATAAAACAGCATTATGCATTATCCTAGAGTTCCCCTTTAAAGGTGCACTATGCAAGTTTGTTTATTTTCTGCGCGATTATATTTTTGTCTAAATTCGCCGACATCTCCCCACGATCCGCTAGCTGCCTGCCCCTGAATTCACTGTTAAAAATAACCCGGGCTCTAGAGACCGCACAGGCGTCAGAAAACTGCAAATAAACAGAAGGGGCACAGGCTGTGCCCCATAACATAACAAACTGTTCCGGCCAATCAACGACAAGAGTGACAGTTACGGAAGAATGGGAGGGGGGGAACTATGGGAGGGAGGGGCGGGCTACCTCTGTTTTGTTTGAATTCTAATGTCAACAGAAGTGATGTCAACAAACTTGCATAGTGCATCTTGAAGTGAGCTTAATAAAAGGCCACATTCCATAAGAGCAAACCATGCAGTGTCAGCATTAACTGGAGAGGAAAGTGTGTAAAATGTTTACAGTTATGTCCATTACATCACTGCTTCCTCTGGTCTTTTATCAGCATTATGTCACCCTGATACCTGTGACATCACTATTGCCTCATTTTAGTGGTGTGATGTCATCCTGATAATTGCTGCTTTTCCCCACCAGGTACGGCTGGGAATTGCGCTGTGAGGGGGAAGATGTCAGCAAGTACATCAAGGACTGCGAACTCTGAGGCAGATTCCTCTTCTACTGCTTAATTTGTCTTCTCTTTTCTTGCATCACTCGCCTCTGATTTTCCAACCTGACAAACTGATAACCAATGGTAAAACTCTTTAGATTGATTCCCTCATTTGTCAACATTAAAATGATGGAAACTATAAAGCTTCTGCAAAAACTATTGCTTGAATACCAATGCCAGTGTCACGCTTCATTTGTTTGGCAGCATTTCAATACAGACAGCGTTCGCATTCGCTCAATTTTCTGTACGCCGAACATCAGCCCATTGCATGCTGGGATATGCTTTAGTACTCCCGCCACCCTGAGCAGGAATAAACGAGTTAAATAATTAATGATGGAATGGGAATGTGTGACTATTTTTTTTTTCTTAAGTACCATTTGCTTCATCTAAAAGGCACTCTTCATGAAAAAACTTTTAAAAATGAGTTTGCTCGTTTTCTATCTGATGTTTTGAAGGACCCATAAATAAGAAACCCTCCCCATTTCATATGGCTGGTAGTCGTCTCTTCAGTATGTTTGCATTAAGAGAAGTATGAATCCTCTGTGACCTTTTCATGTACACCAGTGCTTAACAGAGAACCTACTGGTCTCTACAAGTTACTCCCCCATATTCAGGAGAAGTGATTAGTCTTCCTTACATCACCAATCATTTCTGATAAAAGTTCACCTCATGGAAACAGCAAAATACCAGAAATCCTGAGTTAAATATGAAATGACCCTTTAAAGAAGACATTTAAGTAATTATGATCATCAATTACCCTGGCTTTTCATATCACCTGAATTTTAGTTTACGCTACTGCGAGACCCAGGCCAGCTTTTGTGTACATTAACGGAGACTCCATAGGTACAAGAGAAACATTAAAAGTGGGTTTGCCCAGGAAAGTATGAACAGGTTAATTGTTTTGTGTTTAATTCCAAATATAAACACCAGCTTTCTAATTTCTGCTTTCCATCTCGTCTCATTAAAACTGGACGGTCGGTTGTTTGCAGGTTGATGTGTGTCCCCAGACGCCCTGAAACAATCACTCTCAAAATCAATAGGATTTTTGACCTCAACACCCACAAGATCACAAGATCTGTGCCAAATATGAAATGAATCCATCAAGAACTGTGACCTGTAGGCGCTCACAAGAGTTATCTAAGACCTCGGGGGCAGCGGCGGTGGTGGTGTGGCTTCGCTGATCTATAGTATCCTATTATCCCGGTTTGTCGTCCGGGGATACAAAGGATGTAGATGATTGAATAACATACAACAGCTATCAGATTGCAGGCCTCTTCCATTGTTCTCTGGAGTGATGTAGATGCCCTTTGTCTGATAATCCTGATCTAACAGCACTGAGTGACTCGTGATCCTTCACACAACATACCTCTCGCTCATGGGCGGCATGAAGCCAGAGGATTGTATTGCTTTCTAGTTCCCATAATAGACATAATTTGCACAATGTCTTTTCTTTATGCAAAGATGTTCTGTAATGAGTCACGTCGATAGAAGAGACACATTTGTCAGACTGTTGCTTTCTTTTTAAATTCTGCTTTAAACTATGCTGTTCAATACAAATGAGCAACTAAACTCTTGGGCCCATTTTCTTATATCAGTAAATGGGCTTTATATTTTCTAACAGGCAGAGCGCGGGTGTAGAGAATGTGTGATATTAACTTGTCCTTGAAAAACCCACAAAACAAAACCAACGACGGAAATTGCAGGGAGCGAAGGCTCCACGTGTTCCTTGGGCTGGTATTAGCATGCGCGACCCCCTGGCTGGTGCGAATCACAATAAAATGGATATATTTTCTCCGTTCGAACAACGGGGCACAAAAGCACAACGGTTACAATTAATCTGACTCCATAATAAATTTAGAATACCAAATTTAGTTATACTCTCGTTAAATATCTGACTCCAAATTAGAATTAGAATCCATAATCTAGGGAAACCTGCGTGGGTCTCGAAGTGACTACACCTCGAACTCTTAGGAGACTACCGCGTCATGAAAACATGTACTCCCGGTATTAGTACTGTTACGGATCCTAGGTTCGTCGATTAGATTAGAGGTTGGAAGTCAGCCATCACTGCAACAGCATCTTTTGGCGTGAATACAGCGAACCCAGATCTATGCACGCCCATGGGTTCCTTCAGGGAATTTTAACAGATAACCGACTTTTCGTCCATGGGTTTCCTTAAGGCTAGAATCCCAGAACCGGCAATACACAAACCCTTTATGTAAGTAGATCATGATCGTCTCTCCAACTTAATAAAACCAATTCCCATACCAGGCTGCTGGCCAGTCATTCCTCGGTTGGGATTATACCCCTAGGTATCCGTCGCAACGTGGCTAGAAAGAATAAAAGGATTAAGAGTCACAAAGACCACGCAAGTTTAAAGGAATAACAATAATTTATTCACCAGGTAGGCAAGAGCTTAAATCAACAGACCAAATATCAGTTACCACGAATTTAGACCAATATAAAAGTCATACCAAGCGACAGCTACACACACAGAGTTGAGTGAGTGCGAGATCAGAGAGACGATCCGCCATAGCTATAGAGTCTACTCATGCACTTACGTACGCGGGGAGAGATCGGATACGATCTTCCCAGAATGGATTGTTTCTCTTTGCTTTAAGCCAAATCACGCCTTTGATCCAGGCGGCATGGCCATAAACACCTGGAAGGGGGGTCGAATCTGGTTTTTGGGTTTCCACCATTTGGAGGATGTAAAAAAACACTTCAGCAGAGAGAAGAGAATAGGGTGATTACCAGAGAGGATTCTGACCAAATTCTCAGGAGTTTCCAAAAGGGAATGAACCATAATTTCAATGGGAATGAAACATACTCCATTCGATTCCTTGGATTCCCCTGAGAATAACAAGACCAAACATGATATGAATATGTACTAATATGATGCAGTTGTCATGAAAAAGTCTTAAGATGAATTATTATATAGTTAAATTGGGTTCTAAGTATATAAGTGATTTCTTGGCAGAATATTGAACAAATAAGCATATTGTGAAGTTCTCAGAGGTTTAGATTATTTTAAACAGATAAGGTCCAGTTAGATTAAAAGACTGAGGGCAGTAATATGACTCCTATCGGGGCATTGTGTCAGCCAGGGCTTTGCAACTACCCCCGTACAGAGTAACAGAAAGACCATCGACACCTACCACATGCAGGCTGAGCAAGCATTCTGGGGGGAAGTCCACAAAGGTTTTATTGCTATCTGGCATGGCTCTGGACCGAGCTTATCAGCCATTTTTCGCTTACAGCCTCTGGGCTCCCCCACGCATCAGCGTTTGCAGATCTTACAGAGGTGCCGCTCAGAACCCAACCCAAAGGCACAGATGAATTTTATTGGTTTGGGAATGGAATAATCTTTTGTAAAATGAAATATGCAGTGAATTCTTACCAGCCATTCCACAATCCACCCCCTGATCCCGTGAACGGACTAAGCTCCACCCACAGGGTCACAAATAGCATCAGGGAATGTTTGCTGAGATTACGGACAGAATATTGATGAAAAATTCCAGATTTGAGTAGTTCAGTTTTTCATGACAGTTGCGTCACATGATAAAATGGAAAAATGGATTGTTTCCTCTCAGTGCAATATATACTACTCAAAATTTGATAGGGATCATTTTTTTGTGAAATGGCATGCAAATTTGGTAACTGCCACTGATGAACAATATATTGTATAAATGACATGCAGTCAGACACAAAACACATTTGCACGTGCATTTCATGACATTAAATGAGCGTGCAGCCTCACATTTTGGCTTTGACTAACACTTCACCATTTCAACTCAGACGTGTGTGTTGCTTGTTGGTGAAATTTTGGAAGTTCCCAAATTTTTGCATTACATTTAGCAATAACAATGTCTCCTCAACGTCTTAGATGTCGATTGACTTCAGAGCAATTGGGAAGATGCATCAGAATGCTTGACTCTGGCTTCTCACAACGTCACGTTGCTAATGCACTTAACGTCAGCCAAAGCGTTGTGAACAGAGCGTGGAACCGCATCAAACGTTTGGTACAGCAGCACACCGTCATGGGGGTGGTCGTCAGAGATCGACTACACAACGACAAGACCACTTTCTCACACTTCAGGCACGACGTCATCCTTTCTGGACAGCCACCACCCTACGAAATGACCTTCATAACGCCTCGGGGGTCAGGGTATCCACTCAGACGATACGGAATCGTCTTCATACTGCCGGCCTCAACTCAAGAAGGCCATGTGTTCGAATCCCACTGACCGTGCGTCATAGGCGTGACCGTTTGGATTGGGCTCACGATCATGTCACATGGACACACAACGATTGGGCTCCAGTACTCTTTACTGATGAGTCCCGATATTGCTTGGACTTTACTGACAGGAGGCAACGGGTGTGGCGAAGACAACGTGAGTGATTTAATGATGCCTACATCAACGAACACGACCGTTATGGTGGCGTATCAATTATGGTCTGGGGAGGAATAAGCAGGAACGGCAGAACGGACCTGCATGTCATGGGGAGAGGGATGATGACAGGGGTACGGTGCAGGGATGAGATCCTCAATGTGTACGTAAGACCATACGCTGGTGCTGTTGGCCCTGATTTCATCTTGATGGATAATAACGCCCGTCCCCATCGTGCTAGGGTGGTGAATCATTTCCTAGAGCAGGAGACAATTGTCCGCATGGACTGGCCCGCGCGTTCGCCGGACCTAAACCCTATCGAGCATGTGTGGAACATGCTGCAGGTCGCCATTTCCGGTCGTAGGGCACAACCCACCACTCTAGAAGAGCTCGGAAATGCCCTTGTTGAAGAATGGAACAACATTCCAATTGCAAGCATCCGGGCTCTGATTGACAGTATGACCCGACGTTGTCAAGCCGTCATTCAAGCTAGGGGAGGCCATAACCGTTATTGACATTAACTGTGGTAATGAAAGATCAAACGAACACTGTCTGTTTTCACTTTACATGTCAGAGGTGAAACCGAAAGTGTTCGTGAAAGCCAAAAGTGTGAGGCTGCACGCTCATTTAATGTCATTAAATGCACTTGCAAATGTGTTTTGTGTCTGACTGCATGTCATTTATCCAATATATTGTTCATCAGTGGCAGTTACCAAATTTGCATGCCATTTCACAAAAAAATTCCTATGATCCCTATCAAATTTTGAATAATTGAGAATTTAGAGAAGTGTGATTTGGGAAGTTTAAAAAAAGAGAGACAACCATTTGATTAACAACATAAGACAAATGAAAAAATTAAAAGGAAAACAAACAAAAGAGAAAATAAAATTAAAAATATGTTATCTAGGTTTGTTCTATGAGTCTATTATCTGAAGTTAGTTAGTGTACCAATCGGACAAATTTTATTATAGCCAATGGAATGATGGTTTGAAAAGTAATTTTTTCTAAAATCAGTAACAATAGAAGTCACAGAACTGTTATGGCCCCAATTTGTTATGGCGTCAATTTGTTATGACGTCACAGACAGCAAGGGATGACAGACAAAATTCTTAAACTTCAACAGATTTAATTAAACAAACACTTTGAACTAATCTACAATCTACCCTACTGACCAAGATTGAAAAAAAAAAAAGAGATATTAACAGTCCCCTGGTAATTGAGATGGGCTGCTGTGTTCCTGGGACAGGAAAATGCTCCAACATAGGCAAAAATCCACAAAAAGCTTCACAGGTCTTGAAAAGAGTGACAGGTCTGGTCAAATGTATCCTTCCACAATTTCTCCTTGCAATTTCTCCTACTCCCTTTCACTCTCTCAATTTTTCTCCTTATATACTCTTTTTCAGCCCCCTCTGAGGCATGCCCAGGACATGCCCCAACCTAGCTCCAGACTGGGCTTAACAAAAAAAATGTCAATACTGCCATCTAGTGGCTTTTTTTTTTCCACATTACACCTCCAATCCAAAAGGGAAAAATTTTGATTCATAAAGGCAAAATTTTTCTTTTCAATACAAAAATGGTGAAGTAGACACTTGTATATATATACATATAATACAATATGCTAATAAACACGTGATATATATACACATACTCAAATGCGGGATAAGCAATCTGCAATTACATTGTCAGTACCCTTTACATGCTTAATTTCCAAGTCAAACTCCTGTAAAATCAAACTCCAATTCAACAATCTCCGATTCTTGTTTTTCATCTTACTCAAAAATTGTGGTCAGTATATACAATCATTGGCTTTTGCCCTGTACAAACATAAACCTCAAAGTGTTGTAAGGATAGAAGCAGAGGCAACAGCTCCTTCTCAATTGTGGAATAGTTCTTTTGGTGGCAATTGAACTTCCTGGAGAAGTATGCCACGGGATGCTCAATGTCATCAGAGTCACTTCTCTGTAGGAGCACAGATCCACAAGCTTGGTCACTAGCATCGACCGCCATGGAGAACGGTTTGTTGAAGTCAGGAGATTTGAGCACGGGAAGTGACACAGCAGAGACTTCAGGCGATCGAAGGCTCTTTGGCATGCTTCATCCCAAGTGAACTTTACGCCTTTCTTCAGTTGGTTGGTGAGACTGAGAGCAATCTCACCAAAGTTCTTGCAGAACTTGGGTAGTACCCGATCATTCCAAGGAAGCGGTGCAAAGCTTTTTTTGTTGTCAGGAACTGGAAAGTCCATGATGGCTTGGACTTTAGCATTTATGGGTGCCACCTTACCCTGGCCTATGACGTAGCCAAGATACGTGACAGTAGCACAACCAAAGTCACTCTTGTTCAGGTTAACAGTCAGGTTAGCCTGGGTCAAGCGCTGAACGTCTCTACATCTTTCAGATGTTCTTCCCAGGAGTCACTCCATGTGATCAGGTCGCCGATGTACGCACCCGTGTGTGGCAATCCAGCGATTGTAGACTGTATCATCCTTTGGAACGTGGCTGGGGCATTTTTTCATGCCAAAGGGTAGGACTTCATACTGGTATAACCCAGATGGTGTTGCAAAAGCAGAGATGCTCTTGGCCCTCTCAGTTAAAGGCACACACCAATAACCCTTCAATAAATCAATCTTGGTCAGAACGTTGCTTGCCCTACTCTATCGATACAATCATCAATCCTAGGTATTGGAAACACATCAGTTCTAGTTACAGCATTGACTTTGCGATAATCTGTACAGAATCTAGTACTTCCATCAGGTTTTGGAACTAGAACACAGGGTGAACTCCAATCTGAGTTAGAGGGTCTGATAATATCATGTTCTAACATGTACTCAACCTCTTTCTCAGCAATCTTTCTCTTTTCAGGATTCATCCGCACGGATGCTGTTTTATTGGTTCGGCATCACCAACATCTACATCATGAGAGGCTATAGAAACTCTCTTTGGAACATCAGGAAATAGATATTTATATTTCTTGATCAACCTCTCAAACTGATCTTTCTGTGAGGGTTCTGAGTGCTGGAGTTTTACATCAAGATTTTGCAACACTTCAGAATTTGACAATTTACATGAAAGAAATTCAGCTTTAATTCTAGGTTCATCATCTTGAAACTCCCCCTCATCTTCTCAAGTCTCAGCCATAGGAGGATCTGAAGTGACAGCTGCAACCCTAGCATTCCTATCATGATAAGGCTTCAGCTTGTTAATGTGACACAACTGTTTTGGCTTTCTCCTATCTGGAGTCTTCACAATGTAATTGAGATCATTTAGTTTTTGTCAGAATTTCATAAGGACCATGAAATCTAGCCTGCAATGGATTGGACTCCAAGGAAACAACACAAGGACCTTGTCTCCTGGTTTAAACTCACAGCTTCTAGCCTTATGATCATACTAAGTTTTCATTTTTCCTGACTTGATTTCAAGTTCTCTTTGGCTAGGTCACAAGCTGAACGCAGTCTTTCCTTGAACTTGCAACAGTCTAACAGACTGATATGCGGCTCTTTTCTCTTGCCATTGTTCACTCAACAATAGCAAAGGTCCTCTCACTTCATGGCCAAACACTAGCTCAAACAGACTGAATCCAGTAGACTCCTGCACTGCTTCCCTAGCTGCAAACAACAGCAAATGAACACCTTCATACCAGTCTTTCTCATGGTCATAACAATAAGTCCTCATCATTGTCTTGAGAGTGGAATGAAACCGCTCTAAGGCACCCTGACTCTCTGGATGATAGGCACTGGAAAGAATCTGCTTCGCACCTAGTTCATACACAACCTGCTGAAACAATAACATAACATAACATAACATAACATGAATGGCGAGAACAGGCCGTTCAGCCCAACTAGGCTCGCCAGTTTCTTTTTGTACCATCGTGAATATATCACTTCAGATACTCAATGACTCAATGGTATCTAGCTTTTAAGTCAAGTCTGCTCTTGAAAACTCCCAAGGTCTCTGCCTCAACAATATGGTCAGGCAAGCTGTTCCACACTGAAATTACTCTTTGGGTGAAGAAATATTTCCGAATATCAGTGCTAAATTTACCTTTAGTCAGCTTCCATTTGTGACCCTGAGTTCTGCTAATAACACTTGGTTGAAGGAATCCTACATAATTCACTTTGTTAATCCCTTTAACATATTTAAAGACCTCAATCAAATCACCCCTTAGTCTCCTTTTCCTAAGACTAAAGAGATTAAGGATCTTCAGCCTTTTCTCATAGCTTTCATCTTTAATACCGGAATTAGCTTCGTGGCTCTTCTCTGAACTTTCTCTAAAGCCTCTATGTCTTTTCTTAAAGTATGGTCCCCAGAACTGTACACAATACTCTAGATGTGGTCTGACGAATGTGTTGTACAAAAGAAGCATCACCTCCTTGGATTTGAACTCAATACTTTTGGCAATGTATCCCAGCATCCGATTGGCTTTTTTTAACAGCTACGGCATTAATGGCTAGAGCCTGTGAGGGTTTGGTCAACAATCACTCCCAGATCTTTCTCTTGTGGAGCACATTCCAGTTTAAAACCTCCCATGAAGTAATCCCGTCTAATGTTTTTATTACCTACATGTACTACTTTACATTTCGCTACATTAAATTTCATTTGCCACATTTCTGCCCAATTCTGAATTCTATCCAAATCATCCTGAATCACTTTAGTGGACTCTAAACTATTTGCCAAGCCCCCCAATTTAGTATCATCTGCAAATTTCACTAATCTGCTCTCAATATTCCTATCAAGGTCATTAATGTAGATGAGGAACAGCAGGGGTCCCAACACCGATCCCTGGGGACGCCACTCCCCACCCTACCTAGCTCAGATGATATACCACTGACCACCACTCTTTGTGTTCTGTCCTGCAACCAGTTATGAATCCACTTCAGAATACCACCTGTAACTCCAATGGAGCTCATTTTAAAATTAGTCTCTTATGCGGTACTGTGTCAAATGCTTTCTGAAAATCCAAATATATGATGTCATAAGCCCTGCTCTGGTCATAAGTCTTGGTGGCCTCTTCAAAAAAAATTCCAGAAGGTTTGTCAGGCATGACCTTCCTTTCTAAAAACCATGTTGGCTATCCTCAAGATATTGTTACGTTCAAGAAATAAGTCCAGCTCATCTTTTATGATAGATTCCAATATTTTGCACGTAATGCAAGTTAAACTGACTGGCCTGTAATTACCTGGCTCAGTACGGTCCCCTTTTTATATATTGGTATTATATTGCCCTGTTTCCAATCATTTGGTATTTCTCCAGTTTCTAAAGACCGTCTAAAGATGGCAATCCGGAAGTGAAATTGCTACCTTGATCTGACTGAATTTCCCTGGGAAGGCCAAACAACGTGAAGAACTTTATCAAAGCCTTCGAGATTGCAGTTGCCTTGATGTTGCGTGGAGGTATGGCTTCAGGGAATCTGGTAGATGCACACATGATTGTCAACAAGTACTGATTTCCAAATCTAGTCTTGGGTAATGGACCAACACAATCAACGATGACCTTGGAGAAGGGCTCCCCAAATGCTGGGATAGGCTGCAATGGAGCTACAGGTGGGTCTAACTGGTGTTTTCCAACTACCTGACAAGTGTGACAGGTTTTGCAAAAGTTGGAAACATCTTTCCGAAGTCCAGGCCAGAAGAAGTGTTTCATGATCTTGTCAACAGTCTTGTTAACACCAAGATGACCTCCTAAAGGCAAACTATGAGCCATTGTTAAGATCTCATTCCTGTAGACCTTCGAACAACAATTTGCTTGACCACTGCCCAATCTGCATTAGCAGGGATATCAGGAGGGCGCCACTTCGCATCAACACTCCATCCTTGAGATAATACCCAACTGGAACTGCGTCTATTTCTTCATCAGGAAGGGCTCTCTTCTTTAGTACACAAATTTCAGGATCATTGGTTTGCTCCTGAATCAACCGCTTTCTGGACAGAGACAAGTCTCCAGACACATCAGAATCACCAGACCCAGCTGGCTGGCTGAACAGAGAACTGATAAAAGTGTCTGATAAGTCCTCAAACGGAGAAACCATAGTAGGCTGAACAGAGTCATGAGGCGTAACCACCTGAGTCATGACTATTCAATGTGCTGTACGGCACCACATCGCCTTTCTTCTTCTTGAGCCTTCTTTGCCATAGCACGGGTCACTGCACAGGAAGGATACAGAGATGGGTCTTCATCGCCATCTTCAGTGCTCGGCTGTGAAGTAAGATGAACAGGGGGAACTACATTGCCCCCAGCCAGGTCATTGCCTAGCAACAGAGAAACACCCTTGATAGGTAGACTTGACATAAGTCCCACCTTTACCTGTCCTGTAACTAAATCTGACTTCAAGAATACAGAGTGCAGGGGTACAGATACAGTCCTCCCTTGAATACCTTGTACAAGTATGAAATCCCCAGAAGCGGTCTCATCACATAACTCCAAGAAGTCCATCAAAAAAAGTGACTGGAGGCTCTGGTATCCCTTAGGATATATATGGGGACAGGAGGAGAATGCTCATTTAGAGCCACAAATCCCTCTGACACAAATGGAAGAAATTCCTCTCTCACAAAGTCAGCAGTATCAGGATTCTTAGCCTCACAAGGAGCAGGCAATTTAGCAGATCAGTCATCTACTACAGGGGTTTCTAATCTTGTCTTCACAAAGGCATTAGGTTTGGTATCCTTTTCTTTTTCTTTCTTAGCTTTAAGGAACCAACAGTTAGTTGTAACATGACCAGATTTCTTGCAATAATTGCAAACTAGACCACTTTTGTCACTTTCAGCTTTCACACTTTTTTTTTAAATACTTTTTATTTGTATTTTTTATCCACATGAACAAAAAAACATGAGATCATCATGGGTGCCACAGTCAAAATCAAAATTCCTCTACACATACATCATGGTATAATGTCATACTATTCACGGTGCATACACAATCCATTTTTCCCAACGTTCAATACATTTTTCCAACTGGAGTCTTAAAACAAAAGTAAGTCTCTCCATACAGTAAATTTCCTGAACGATCCCGCGCCACTGGTTCAGTGTTGGAGGATCTAATTGCAACCATTTTCTGGTGATAGCTTTCCTGCTACTTGCCAAAAGTATCTTCAATAAGTATTCATCCTTCTGTAGGACAATTGCTGGTATTTTACCGAGATATAATACAACGAAAGAGAAAACCAAATCCACCCCTATTATTTTTTTTTTATCTCTGTAGCCACCTCCCTCCAAAATGACTGGACTTTTGGACAGGCCCAGAAAACATGAAAGTGGTTAGCCATAGAGGTTCCACATCGTCTCCAACAAAAAGCCTCGACTCTGTGTGCCTGTTTGCAGTGCTGTTATTTTAGGAGTTATAAAAATCTCACCACATTTTTCCAGCCAAATTCTCTCAATGACCTTGAGTTTGCAGTGGACGCTTGTGTCTCACATATTTCCATCCAGATCTCTTCTGATATTTGTGTTTCAGACTCCCTTTCCCATTTTTGTTTAATAGATATTGTAGAATGATTTTTAGAGGATTGTAAACTTCCATATATTCTGGAGACCAACTTTTTATTGTCTTTCTTTTGGTAAGCATCATAAAATATAGAAATCAAATTGTATTCTTTCTTTTTAAGTTGTAATTTTTTATTATAATAGTCTCTGACTTGCAGGTATCTATGGAAGTCCTGCTTTTCCAGTCCAAATGTATCTGAAATAAACTCAAAACTCTGAAATTTACCGTTTGAGATAAGGGAACAAAAGGATGTGATACCTCTTGTAGCCCACCGTTTAAAGCCCCCGTCCAATTTAGCAGGTTCAAATTCTGGGTCATATGCTACCCAGTTCAAGACCCTAGCCTGTTTCTCTAGTTGTTCCTTCTTCAAAACCTTAAACCATAACTTAAGAGTGAATAAAGTCCATTGATTCAAGCTGTTGTAATGTCTTTCAGCTTGGTTTTTGTTTCCTAGTGTTGATTGTATTGGGATTTTTACCTGCATAGTTTCCAAGCTTTTCCATTTAGATTCATAATTCGGAGCACACCAGTATACTAAGGGTTTCAATTGCGCAGCATAATAATAATCTTGTAAGCATGGTAAAGCTCTTCCTCCCTTCTCTTTTTTCAGCTGCAGTGTCTTGAACTGAACCCTAAGTCTTCTACTGTTCCAAACGAACCTTGAGATCCAGGCATTCCACTCATCGAATTGTTTTTGTGGTATCTCAAGAGGCAATGATTGAAAAAGATAAAGAAACCGTGGCAACACATTCATTTTAATGATTTCTATTCTATTACTCATATCCAATGGGAGGAGGGTCCATCTAGAGATGTCAGATTTGATCTCTTTATTAATAAGGCCGTAATTGTTTTCAAAAAGTTTTGACAAATCTTTAGTAAAGTTTATTCCTAAATATTTTATTTTGGATGAGTCCCATTTAAAATGATGTTTATCTTTTATATCTAGATGGGGAGTATAATTAAATGTGAGGGTTTGCGTTTTTTGAATATTTAGCTTATATCCAGAATATGTCAGCTTTCACACTTTGATCAGACCTTTGACTGGATTTCTGAGCACCATCACCAGATTTGTCTTTGTCTTTGGGTGAGGAATCTTGGGTATCACCGTTACCTTTATTCTGAAATTGGGACCATCTATTGTTACTGCTAGACTGAAATTTGGACTTATGTGTGAGAACATATTCGTCTGCAAACTTGGCAGCTGATTGCAAATTCAGTGCTTGCTTCTCATTAAGGTAGGTCTTAATATCATCCTTGGCACAGTTCTTGAATTCTTCAACTAACACCATCTCTTTTAATGAGTTGAAATCATCCTTGACCTCCATAGAAGTACACCAGCGCTCAAAGCAAACCACCTTCTCGTTAGCAAATTCCACATAAGTCTGATTGTCACATTTCTTCAGACCTCTGAATTTCTGTCGGTAAGCCTCTGGAACCAACTCATAAGCTGTCAAAATAACCTTTTTGACAACCTCATAATCAGAGAAATCATCTGCAGACCAAGCCGAATAGGCTTGTTGAGCTTTTTACCCTTGAGGATAGTTTGCAACATCAGAGGCCAGTGTTCCTTTGGCCACTGACAACTCTTAGCTACCTTCTCGAAGCACTGGAAATACTTATCAACCTCCTTCTCTGAAAATGGAGGCACCAGCTTTACCTCCTGGCTAGCATGAAATTTGTTTTCAGCTTCCATTTTGATTTTTAGTTGTTCCATTTGGAGCCTTTCTTCTCTGTCTAATTTTTCTAAATCGAAATCTCTCTGTCTCTGTCTCTCTCTTTCTGCTCTTTCCTCTTTCTCTCTCAAACTGCCTTTCTTTCTCTCTTTCTGCTCTCTCAAACTCTCTTTGTTTTCCTTTTTCCTCCCTTTCTTTTCTCTCTTTCTCTCTCTCAAACTCTCTTTGTTTTTCTTTTTCCTCCCTTTCTTTTCTCTCTTTCTCTCTCTCAAACTCTCATTGTTTTTCTTTTTCCTCCCTTTCAATCTCTAGCATTTTTAATTTAAGTTCCATTTCTACATTTGGATTTTCCACTGGAAACTGTTCTAGATCTCCTGATGCAAACACATTTTCATCAATGTAATATTCAGCAATCTCTCTAGCCAGTTTTGCTTTTCGCATGGCTGGTTTTACATCTGTCAGCTCTAACTGTCTGCATATTTCTTGCAGTTCTGTCTTTTTAAAAGACTTCAAAACCTCTACAGTTGGTGATGCCAAGAAATCATCCATTGCTGTTGATCTGTCAATATAGATCTAGGAAAATTCAAAAAACAATATCACAATTTGAAATTTTAGATTTTCAATAAATGACTCACACAATGGTCAAACCCGGACGAGCCCCCCACTTTGTTATGGCCCCAATTTGTTATGGCGTCAATTTGTTATGACGCGTCACGGACAGCAAGGATGACAGACAAAATTCTTAAACTTCAACAGATTTAATTAAACAAACACTTAGAACTAATCTACAATCTACCCTATTGACCAAGATTGAAAAAAAAAAAGGAGATATTTACAGTCCCCTGGTAATTGAGATGGGCTGCTGTGTTGCGATGTCCTGGGACAGGAAAATGCTCCAACACAGGCAAAAATCCACAAAAAAGCTTCACAGGTCTTGAAAAGAGTGACAGGTCTGGTCAAATGTATCCTTCCACAATTTCTCCTTGCAATTTCTCCTACTCCCTTTCACTCTCTCAATTTTTCTCCTTATATACTCTTTTTTCAGCCCCTCTGAGGCATGCCCAGGACATGCCCCAACCTAGCTCCAGACTGGGCTGAACAAAAAAAATGTCAATACTGCCATCTAGTGGCTTTTTTTTTTTTCCACATTACAGAACAAACCAGCACATCAACCAAAAACTTTCCCACACTCAACTAGGGAAAGCAAAAAGATTGTATGTGCCACTAACTAAGTAACCAACCAACTGGAAAAAAACCCCAGAGGTTATTTAAGAAAAAATCCAATGGAGGTTACAATATCAAATTGTCAAGGTATTTGATTTAAAGTGCAATTAAAAAAAATACAGTTACAAATGAAAACAACAATAGAATATTTACAGGAAGTAAATTGTGAAGTCATATGGTGAAATATTGGAAATTGTGAAATTCAAATGTCCAGACATTCAGCAATTTATGTCACATGATATGATATGGAGATCAACTGAGAGAGTGGGGCTGATACACATAATAGGCTGATCAGAAGCAGTTTTCCAGGAATTTCCAATTTAATTTTGAAAAATATTATAAAGGCAAATTAGGCTAATCTGGATCAATGCATATGTAGTTCTACCTTACTTTATGAACTTTTAAGGCACACTACCTTTGGCCTTCAGTGTAAGGAACCTATATGCCCCAGTCCATTAACTGCCACATTATAACATAGAATTTAATTGATTCCTCTCAACCTATTTTTGTATCAGCCCACACTCTTTACATGTAATTCACAAATCACAATCACAAACATAGCTGCAGTTTGTCCATATGAAAATGTCCTTTTCCTGTATGAACCCGGTTGCTGTAGAGATGTTTGAGGTCCGGCGGCCGCCCACATTGGTGCACATATCAGCTGGAATTCGAATGTGTGTCCTTAGTGAGTTGCTTATCAGAAGAAATGGCTCCCAGGAGCCAGAAGGGTGGACAAGGGAGTATTATGCCCTGGCGGTAATCACACCCTGGCATTCATTAACATGTTGCGGGTTTGTGATGAAATCCTGACACCCAAATCAGCCAAAAGCATATGAATGAAGCTTCTATTCCCTCAGGTGTGAATGGCCAAGTCAGGTCCTCGAATCCTTGATGTCTGTATAGAAAATTTTAGAAACAGCACCCTGCCAAATTGACAACAACAAGGTAGACTAAGACAAGACATGACCGAGGTAATCTGTTATAACTCAACCTGCAGGAATCAGAAAGTGTGAAAGTTAATTGGAAGCATTTTGAAATGAGACACTCAGGATTAGTTGGGGTCTTCCTGAGCCAGCAAACTGTCCTGTGGAAAACAATGGATGAAAGAGCTAATGCAGTGCATGCAATTACCCTACAATTCACATGTCCCCGCCATCTGGGTAACCTTACGACACATCAAAGGGGACAGTGACTGAGGATGAGTGAATGGCACTGTTGAGATTCCATCACCCCTGTTTTCAGAAAGAAAGAACAGATGCAGTTAGTACCACAGTTTTAAATGGAAAAATGCTTTATGGCTTCCCCTTCGTGTCAGGATAAAACAAAGACAAACATGAAGAAATCCAAGTGGGGTGTGAGTGAATGAAGGTTGTAAAGTGGCTCTGGTGGGGCCTGTTACCCTGAGTGGGTATTTTATGGCCCCGCAACTAGGATGTTCACCCACCCCCTGGTGCTCTCCGGTGTGAAGACTGTAAAAGAATAAACTATGCAGGGTGAATGTCTGCATAGCTTCAGACACTGAAAAGACAAACGATGACAGACATTGAAAATAGGCTGAACTATGCAATCCAGTAGGAATGCAGGCAACTATCGTTGAGTTACTGATGTACTAGTAACCCTGATTAATTCATGCACTCTATAAAGAGTACAGACCTATGGATTGAAGTGATCCATGTTTTGAGGAACCGAGTCCTAACTGGCAAAAGGGGTGAATAGGATCAGAGAGAGGGGGCACAAGCAGAGGAATGGCAGGCTGTGAGAAACAAGACAAGTATGAGTAGCAATACACTAATCTTTGCCAAAAGTGACCAAGCCCATCTGGCTCCAATACCTAAGGACGAATGCAAATTTACTAGAAATGAATTTTAGGAAAATATAAATGTAGGGGAGGAATTTTCCCTCCCTAAAGGTAACTCGTGTAGGCATTCCAAATCTAATTACCTACTTCCCTGAGGCCATAAACTGTCCCCCCCCGCTGGGGCAGACAACACAGACCCAATGTCCCACTAGGCATTTAGAGTTCAGATGTTACTTGATACCCAGTGGCAATGACAGTATACAACAAATGGTCAACCAAACATTAATCCCAATAAACGTATTTGGTGGTTAGTGAAATCCACACAAAACGTAATTAGACTAGGCAGTTTGCTTCAAATATAACGGTTAGAAGGCAAGTAAGTTGTTAGTGAATAGCCACACTCAAGATGGTGGTCACAGCATGCGATATGGGTGTGGCATGCAACATGACACTGGCCCCCGCTTTCTCCTCGGAAGGGGAACAGGAAACCAGCATTAAACCGTGGCGGTGATTGGCCGATGTGAAAAGCGCCATTTGACTGCAAGCGTTTATGATGAGGACCGGTCAGCCAACCAGCTCACCTGCAACGGGCCACGCCACCAGATTACACGGATTGACCTGGGGGCTGTATCAGCTAACCAGCTCACCGGCGAATAGTCACGTGACCCATTGGGTCGGCTAAAGACTTCCCCCCTCTTGGAGGAAGCACCTACCCACATGCAAACTCAACCAATGGCTGCCCTCAGATGAAACCACGTTATATTCCCCAACAAAGCGAGCCAAAAATGGCCGTTCAACTTGATAATCCTTTGTGCAAAGGTAATATGGCAGCTTCAATACGTACTTGGGATAAGCTTAAATGCAAGGAGATTTTTAAAGCTGTCATAATGGCAATTTCCCAATTTTACGTGCAATGCAAAAATATTCAACACTTTCAGTGATAAGCTTCCCCGTTGCCACGTCCAGGACAAGTTCTCCCACAAATCGCACAGTCTAGGCGCATGAAGCACAAATAACCCGCAGTCCGAGAAGCCCACGCGTCACGTAACAACGACAAACCTTAGCCCACACCAAACTGCTGAACATTCCGCTTGCGAAAAACCGCAT
Source organism: Gymnothorax javanicus (assembly GCA_029692085.1). NCBI lineage: Eukaryota > Metazoa > Chordata > Actinopteri > Anguilliformes > Muraenidae > Gymnothorax > Gymnothorax javanicus. The sequence goes on along the minus strand of CM056207.1, from coordinate 55,337,253 downwards.
CACAAACCCAATCAAGAATTGATTTAATCGCTGTCCGTGTCCCGAAAGACTGCCGGCACGAAAACTTCTGCCGAATTTGTTTAACTTCGGAAACCCAATGGTGCAGTATGCACATTACTTAAACTTGAAGTCCAAATTATGACAATTTTCCGAATGCCATCTTGCAGCTCTCTCAGGGCGCTGATCAAAAGAGCGCACACACTGGGCAGTGAAACCGTAAGCTATTACCTTTACACAAAGTTTAACAAGACAAGAGGATGGAAATATTTCAATCAGGAGAGACTCGAGTGAAATCAAGAAAAATTTTTATATGCGTTGAGCATAAGTAGAATTCAATTCAATTTTATTTATATAGCGCTTTACATAGAGAAAAGGGCAGAGCCCATACTAATCCCTAATCCCCGAATAGCAGGCAAAAAACTCCCTGTAGGGAGAAAAAGCCTCGAACAGTGGTGAGAAAAAACTCCTCATTGAGAAGAAATCTCAGGAGGAACCTGGCTATTCTGGGGAAGCCCATCCTCCGCTGGCTGAATAATAAATTGATTGTAAATTAGGGATGAGAGGATCAGGACAGCAGGAAGACAGCAGTCAGAATTAACATGCTTAAAATCAGACAAGTCTTTGGCGCTTGGACTCTTCGGGAAGACTCGTAGAGCAGGAGCACGGCTCAGAGCAGCAGCAGGAAAATCCCCCGAAGAGTCCAGACACTGGTGGCGGTGGTGGCTGAAGGCTGACAAAGCTGGAGCGGCAGTACGGAAGGTTTAATGGAGCAGGGTGGCGTTGGGGAGGAGGAGGGTCAGCGAACGGCAGCATGAACGAACTAGAGCAGAGAAAAAGGACATTTTTTAAAAAGACAGCAACATAACGATTGGCTAGCGATACGACTGAGGTGAGCCACGAGGCGCGACCCCCCGTCCGTACAACCTAGGTACAAATACAAACAACCTACGGTTCAAGAAGAGCACATCCCAATGTGTCAAGCAACAACAGATATTCGCATCCACTTAAAGAATGCCGAAAACCCCTGACTGCACACAGAAACCCAATCATCTCCAACTTGCCATTTAACCTTCTACACAAAAAGCATGAAAATATCAAATGACCCGGATTAATCTGAAAACAGAGCAGTCTAAAGAGATAACAGAAAAACAAAGTAGACTTATGCAAACATTCCCTCAACTTGCACTCCATTCTCTGATCCCGAAAAAGATAGAATTGAAACTTGTGCCTGGTTTCTACGGTCTATTTGGGGATGTGTCGATCCCTTAGCAACGGTCTCTATGCAGTGAATTCTAACTTTCCTTGAATCCTACAAAGTAGAAAACACCGCATTACTTACCACATGTGGATGACGACTGATGGAGCCGACCAGATCACGTAAGAAACCAGGATCACATCGGATGTGGAGATTCATACACCAGCCAGCACAATGCGGAAACACCTCGGATCCCGTCGGGAAATAGAACCATGCACTCCCGATTAAATGGATCACGCTGGTATGGTACACAAGCCATCACGCCGCAGAATGCAAAGGTTCCCAAAATGACATATTACGGTATACTACTCGAAAACAATCACGTCGGGGTCACCACTGTAAAACCCACAAAACAATACCAACGACGGAAATTGCAGGGGGCGAAGGCTCCACGTGTTCCTTGGGCTGGTATTAGCACGTGCGACCCCCTGGCTGGTGCGAATCACAATAAAATGGATATATTTTCTCTGTTCGAACAACGGGCACAAAAGCACAACGGTTACAATTAATCTGACTCCCCTAATAAATTTAGAATACCAAATTTAGTTATACTCCTCGTTAAATATCTGACTCCAAATTAGAATTAGAATCCATAATCTAGGAAACCTCGCGGGTCTGAAGTGACTACACCTCAAACTGTTAGGAGACTACCGCCGTCGCAAAACATGTACTCCCGGTATTAGTACTGTTACCGGATCCTAGGTTCGTCGATTAGATTAGAGGTTGGAAGTCAGCCATCACTGCAACAGTATCTTTTGGCGTGAATACAGCGAACCCAGATCTATGCACGCCCATGGGTTCCTTCAGGAATTTTAACAGATAACTGACTTTTTCGTCCATGGGTTTCCTTAAGGCTAGAATCCCAGAACCGCAATACACAAACCCTTTATGTAAGTAGATCATGATCGTCTCTCCAACTTAAAAAACCAATTCCCATACCAGGCTGCTGGCCAGTCATTCCTCGGTTGGGATTATACCCCTAGGTGTCCGTCGCAATGCGGCTAGAAAGAATAAAAGGATTAAGAGTCACAGAGACCACGCAAGTTTAAAGGAATAGCAATAATTTATTCACCAGGTAGGCAAGAGCTTAAATCAACAGACCAAATATCAGTTACCACAAATTTAGACCAATATAAAAGTCATACCTGGCGACAGCTACACACAAAGAGTTGGGTGAGTGCGAGATCAGAGAGACGATCCGCCATAGCTATAGAGTCTACTCACGACACGATCTGGGAGAGATCGGATACGATCTTCCCAGAATGGATTGTTTCTCTTTGCTTTAAGCCAAATCACGCCTTTGATCCAGGTGGTATGGCCATAAACACCTGGAAGGGGGTTCGAATCTGGGTTTTGGGCTTCCACCATTTGGAGGATGTAATAAAACACTTCAGCAGAGAGAGGAGAATAGGGTGATTACCAGAGAGGATTCTGACCAAATTCTTAGGAGTTTCCAAAAGGGAATGAACTATCATTTCAATGGGAATGAAACATACTCCATTCGATTCCTTGGATTCCCCTGAGAATAACAAGACCAAACATGATATGAATATGTACTAATATGATGTAGTTGTCATGAAAAAGTCTTAAGATGAATTATTATAGAGGTGAATTTTGTTCTAAGTATATAAGTGATTTCTTAGCGGGATATTGAACATATAAGCACATTATGAAATTCCCAGAGGTTTAGATTATTTGAAACAGATTAATATAACTGGATTTTAACTTAAAGGGGACCTATGATGCTGATCCTTCTTTTAATACATATTAGTAATGTTATAATGTTAGTTGTCCACACTCAACCACTGAAAAGTTTCTAAACATAAGATACAGGGGTTTTGCCGTAATCCAAGAACGTGATTTCGTAAACGTGATTTCCTCTGAACAGCTCTCTCCCGAGATCTTCATGAGATCTGGGCAAAACCTGACGTCAGGTTGTGCCGCCCAATTAGTACAGACCTAGCCAGAGCCAATCACAGCGCTGGACCTGCCCACACCGGACACTATTCTAGCAGGCACTAATAACGGCAGATCATACTATGCCTTAGTAGTGTCGACACTTTTGGAAATACAAAAGAAGAACCAAATATCATTTGAGGTGCAGTTTTGTCAGTATCTCTCCCAAAGCTGCTTGTCCTTTTACTTTTGGACGCGAAGAAAAACACTTATTTCTCTTCCAAAAGAGGATGCCACCAGAAATCAATGGGTAGCTTTTGTGTTTGCTGGCAGCAAACAGCCACGGCCAAAGGGAACGTTAGCTGATTGTGCTCAGCATTTCACCAAAGACAGCTTTATCAATAAAGGATAATTCGACTCAGGATAAGTGTTTCAGCTGCTTCTCAAACCTGAAGCAGCTGCATCGATCAAGCGCTCGGAGCCACAAGCTGTAAGTAACGATATAACAGCAAATATTTTAAGTGAAGCTAACGTGTTACGGGTGGCTAGCAGGACCGCTAACGATAGCACTAACAACTGGCCTCAAACGCAGGCTTTGTAAAATATCTGAAGATAAAGCCTGTATTGATCGCGACTGTCCGAGACTACAGTGGCAAACAAATTCGGAAAAGCCACATCCACTCCGGGAATAGCTTAGTCTACGCGCACATAATAAAGAGAGTTGATCCGTCGGTAGAGAAACAATGAATCAATCATTTAATTGCCAACTCGCAGTACAAAACAACAAACTCTCAACCTGATGCATGGCACGGTAGAATACTGTTTGCTTTCCCGGTTCTCCTCCCACCCAGGCCACCTCCCCTTATCAAGGTAAAACCCAGCAGGTAAATTGCAGGTAGGTTGACCAGGCAGAAGGCCTCTTAAAGGAGAAGTACGCAGTACCCAAATCATAATAATCACAATAACCATAATCAGTGTAAATCATATTCCTTCACAACCATATCATCAGTAATAATCCATTTTCATATTTCATAATTCCCAAACATAGCATTTCCATAAATCATAATAATTCATAATAATGTTTATAGTTCATTTTCATAATACCAGCTCAAAACTCATAAATGGCTCTTACAGAGACTCACAGACACAGAAGCTGTAAGTTGCTTTTACTGCATAAGCCAACCTGAGATGATAGCCAGTTGATTGTGGCTGTAGCACTGCGACAAACGTAGCCAAGTTACTGTTGCTAATGTTTGTGTCCTAAATATGCAAGAGTGATATCAGGGAAATTTTTTTTTTTTTTTTTTCCCCGCCACCACCCCCCTCTTGGTAGGTCAGCTTTATTTTTATCAACAATAAATTTGTACTAACACAGAGTCTTCAGAGGGAGGGGGTATAACAAAGGAGAAAAGGGATTACACAAATGAATGCAACTAGTTAAATATGATGAAGCAAAACCAAATAACAGGTAGATGTAACAATCTTAAAAAAGTACACAAAAAAAAGAAACAGGAAAAGAAAATAAATAAACAAATAACAGTTTTATGCAGTGATTTCACATTGCTGGTCAGGATAGTGTTCAACATTAGACAAAAGACAGCAAACAGAGGGACTGAAAACTGCTATACTCACATATATACACACACATATACTTAAATACACATCAACGTACATACACGTCCATGTAGTTTAATAAATATGCGTAGTGGAGCTCCATATTACAGGGGTGTGGATTAATGTTTGTGGGGGGTTGTATGGCTGGAGACATCTGGTTTATTCCTTAAATGGTAGGTATGATATGTGGTGACTGTGTGGTTGAAGAAGAGCACTGTGTGTTATTTATATGGATTAGTCTGGAATGCTGAGGAGCTCTGTAAAATGAGCCCAATGACAGCCAAACTGGTCAGCTTGGTTTGCAGTTGATGCTCTAAGTTTTTCCCTGTTAATGTAATCGGATAATAAATTGAGCCATTGAGATGTTGTGATATTTTGTTTATTTTTCCAGTTTAGCAAAATAGTCTTTTTGGCCATTGCTAGGGCGATCCAAGTTGGGCGTATGCTGTCAGGTGGCAGTTCAACAGAAGATAATTCTCCCAACAGACATACTGATGGGGAGACTGGAAGGCTGCAACCTAGGATGGAGGAGAGTTTGTTGATGACTGTTTTCCAAAATGTAAAGATAGGTGGGCACAGCCATGTGGCATGAAAGTAGTCGTCAGTGATGTTGACTGTACAGTGGTTACAGATATCGCATTCAGTGAAACCCATTTTTAACATTTTATCTTGGGTGTAGTGGACTTGGTCCAGGGGAAATTCTACAGAAGGTGTGTGATCATAAACCTTATTTGAAGCTAACTCTTAATACTTGTTTGTAATTTGGATGCTTGGTACAACTGGTCACAGTAACAGAACTTGCTGTCTGTAAAACCTGTATTGCAAGGGTTTGTCTCTGTGGTTGTTATGACCGCTCGGTTACCAGCTCCTGCACGTTAGTTTGCGTGCCGTGCTAATTATAAATGCTCCTGGTTAACTTATATGCAATAATTCTGATCGGTATGCTTCTGTTACTTCGGTAAGCATCAATGTGGCAGTTTCATCATAACGTTGCCCGATTGTAGGCACTACAGTTAGTGATTGTTTCACTTATCAAACGATGGCAACGGTTCACGCAAACAGAACGAACTACCGGTCTGTAAAACCTGTATTATGTTCATGACATAACCAGAGCTCTATCTCGCTCTCGGCACTATCCATAACTCGCCCATTTTCCGCGAGGAAAAGCTGGTCATTCCGAAGCAATAAGTAAACCATTACCACAGGCAATTTCCGAAAAGGCAGTTTAGCCTGGAGCTTTCGCACCTCCGTCATATACAAGCGCAGAAGCTGTTCGTTTCACCACACTAACAACACACCACAGCTATGCACACGAACCAGCAGGTCCTAATACACACTGAAGCAGTCCATAAGCTGTTGGTCCACTTTTAGCTGCTCCTCACTGTCCATGTTTCCCTCTAAACTCAGACCCACCAGATTTCAACGGTCTCCAGTCTACACTTGGGCATGTCGACCCGTTCTACAAATGTGTCTAAATAAGGTGGATTCTAGCTTTCCCTGCATCCTAGCTACAGAATAGAGGAACCGCTGTACTCACCACTGTCGCCGTAGCAAACTGTAGCCGATAGCAAATTCTGTGTTTGAGCTGCCAGACTTTCGCAGTCGTCCTCCACTTCGCCTTTCGTTTTATTAGAACAAGTTCATTTCATTAGATCTATACACATGTACTGCATTAGATTGGTGGAATTCGCCCGCCGTTTCCTTTATCAAATGGCAGCCGTGTCTCAAGTTTCACTCTGGGAGACGGACACGAAAACTGCATTCTGCTGCCTGCCCCGCCCAACTCCGCCCCTCCACAGAGCTGGCCAGTCAGAAGAAAGTGGGCACACAGGGTGGGGGCTATAGCGGAAGAGCCACCCCCAGTGAGGCGTTTCAGGCAGAGACCACTATGGACTACAAATGGGGTTTTTTGAGGATGGCAGTATGATTCAAATAAGTACCTTTTTTTACTTTGCGCGATCAGGAGTACTCTAGGGAGTCAAAGACCAAAATATAAACTTGGAAAATAGCATAATAGGTAACCTTTCAGACTGAGGACAGTAATATGACTCCCACAGGGGCATTGTGTCAGCCAGAGCCTTGCAAATACCCCCCCCATACAGAGTAACAGTAAGACCATTAACACCTTCCACATGCAGGCTGAGCAAGCATTCTGGGGGGAAGTCCACAAAAGTTTTATTGCTATCTGGCATGGCTCTGGACCGAGCTTATCAGCCATTTGTCGCTTACAGCCTCTGGGCTCCCCCACGCATCAGCGTTTGCAGATCTTACAGAGGTGCCGCTCAGAACCCAACCCAAAGGCACAGATGAATTTTACTGGTTTGGGAATGGAACAATCTTTTGTAAAATGAAATATGCAGTGAATTCTTACCAGCCATTCTACATCCTATTTAGTTTTAAAAAAAGCCACGATCAAGATTCTTTTTCTCACTCTTATTCTGCTAAAAAAAAGTGAAACAATTGCATATTAAATTTGTTGATGACACTGTGGTCATTATAAAGATACACAACAATAATGAGCAATTTTACAGATATGAAGATACTGAACTCAAGTGAAAGGCATGAGGAAAATATCCTTGATCTGAGTGTTTATTTTAGGACTCACATATAAGTTTAGATACATTTTCATACAAATATAATGAGTCTGCAGGACATTTCAGGTAAACTTAAATGGGGAGACAAATATGAAAAGATTTTACACATTTTTTTTTTTACACAGGATCAGGTTTGAGGGAAAATAGTGTTTGAGTCTCGTGTTTATAGGTCTTTTTACTGAAGGTGCACCGACTGGTTATTTGACATCATCGCTGAGAAACCCTGACAGGAAAGACCAGTAAACAATAAAAACAGTTGTGAAAAACAGCACAGAAAAATTATTGGTATATCAGCGGCTCGTGGAACTGGCAACAGGGAGGATCAAACCCATCCCTTAAAAAAGAATGATTGGTCACGATCTGTTTTCAATCATTCGTTTGAATTACCAGTCTTTGAAAACTCTCAACATTATCAGGTGTGGCTAGTTTTCATTTATAACGCATATACCGATTGCGACTCCGGACTTGACGCTTTTCTTTACTCAGCGGTTGGAAGCAATGCATGTGTTTATAGGTCTTTTACTGAAGGTGCACCGACTGGTTCTTTGACATCATCACACAAGCAATGCATGTGTTTCGCGATCGTTTAAATGAAATAAGATCATTTGAAACGTCTTATGCAATTCCATTGCCTCCAACCCCTCCATGCACAAGGACTTCAATTCTGCGCGAGAATCTCTTACATACGCGTTGATTGAATTATTGCTGACTACAGCAGGGGAACGTAAATATGCCACTTAAACTCACAACGAATGCGTGAGAGTTGACAGGTATTTGTTATGAATGAAAACTAGCCACACCTGATAACGTTTAGAGTTTTCGGAGATTCTGTAATGGTAATTTAAATGACTGATTGAAAACAGGTTGTGACCAAAGATTCTTTTTAAGGGATTGTTTGAGCCTCCCCTGTTGGCAGTTCACAAGCCGCGACTGGTATATACTGTATATGAGAAAAGATGCCCTGAGGGCAGTGACCCTAAAGTCACCTGGGAAATGGCCTGTTTATACCCTTCCCTCAGGGCAGGTCATACCTGTGAGAGAAGAGCTGAGACCGACACACAAAACCCACTGTTTGCACTATCAGGTTCAGAGACAGTATTAACCTCCAGGCAGTCAGGTTTTTAAATGAATCACACTGAACCGAGCATTGTATCGACTACTTCCTGAAATCTCTTTTTGTCTCGGATGTCTATCATGCATTAATTGTGTTTATGTGGTAACAGAGAGGAATGAGTCACAATGTCTAAGAGTTTTTATGGAGGATATCTGCACGCTCAGTGAAATAATGCCCAATTCTGAATGTCAGAACCTTCTAGAAAATGCAAATATAGTCAAAAAGCTGTGACTTGAAAAGTCCACTCGCTCTCGACTATAAATGCTGACCACACTCCATGTGGGTTTTGGGAAAACAGCTGCAATGTTCTCAGGGTCAAAGACTACAGGGAAAATCTAAGCTGTAACCAGTGTTGGGTCCAAAAGCCAGCATCTGCCACGGTACTGGGGCGTGACCTGCACATTTGCAGGGGAATCATTAATGCAGCCAGACAAACCAGTATATTTGAGGTTCTTGTTTAGGATCACTGCCAGGTGTCATAATGAGAGATCAAGTTTCACTCCTCATATTTTTCAGAAGTTGATCAGTGTACATTTCATCAAAGAATGAACCGATCCAACCGAGAAAAAGCTCCAGCTACTTTTTCGCTGCATTCAAGTTTTGAAGAAGACAGAAGCACGAATCAGAATCAGAATCATCTGTCGGGTTCTTGTATTTCTCCTGTTAGCGGGCACCGCTAGCGCTAAGATCTTTGGCCGGTGTGAGCTGGCGAAGACACTTAAGAATGCAGGAATGGACGGCTATCAGGGCGTCTCTCTGGGAGACTGTAAGTACTGAATCATTTACATATAAGCATTTAAATTTGAGTAGCATTTCAGAGTAAAGTTAAACACTATTTCTGAGTGACCTCAAACTAATTATTCTAATGTGCAGTCAAGCATGCCATTTTCTGTTTTTTTTTTTTTACTATCATTAATAAACCAAGTTCCCATTCATTATGAATTTTTAAATATTACTGTTTTTTAAACGTTCTTAAAGATTATCTGTTTGCTGACTGACTGCCTGCCTGCACACTGGTGCATGAACCCAAGGGATCAGTCTTTCCCCAGTGCAGTTACATCCTGATTTTAAAGGGCATCTAAAGTCGATTCTCAGACGGGACGTTGAACGTCCAATGTTTATAAACAAATCACTTGCTTTTGTTGACATCTTGCATTGTCACATGACCAATTTCATTCATCAACCAATATATGTGTAGATAATACTATTTCGGTTCGTTTGCGCGGGTGCGGCTCACTGATTGACCGATAAACAAAAACAATGGGAATTGACTTTAGATGCCCTTTAAGTGTCTTCCGTCCCCATAGTTCAGTTGTGTTTCAGGTCGCCTGATGTCACACACATTAACGTCACCATTAGCAACCTCTGTGTGTGTTCTGCTCCCTCTCAGTTAAATGTAGAATTAGCTTTAAATAAGTAGCATAAGTAGCACCAGTGATGAATGCGTTTTGTAATCATTTTGGGTTTCTTGTCCATACAGGGGTCTGCTTGGCTCAATAGGAATCCAGTTATAACACTAGGGCCACTAACTGCAACACTGACGGGTCGACTGACTACAGAATTTTCCAGATCAACAGCCGCTGGTGGTGTGACAATGGAGGAAAAACTGCAAATGGCTGTAAAATCAAATGCAGCAGTGAGTGTTAGGGAGGGACAGTTAATGAAGTACGAGTGTAACACTTTACAACAGACGACAGGCAGTGATCAGTAATTTAGTGTAGAAGCAGAGTAACACTTTTCAAGAATGGAATGGCAGTGAGGTGTAATTTAGTTTAGTACCAGAGTAGCACTGTACAACAAGCATCAGGCAGTGAGGTGTAATTTAGTACTAGTCATATCCGCGCTCCGCAGAGCTTTATTTTAATACCGTATGGTGGGTTGTTTTCAAACTTGGCATGCAGTATTATCAGAATAAGAACCTGAGCTCCTGCAATTTTGAAAGTGATTCAATTAATTTTCATGGAGATTTTTTTGTTTTTTGACTTAGAAAATTCAGTATTGGGAGTATGATTTGAGTGCACAATATTTGTTAACTAGCCATTACCCGTGCTCTGTGGGGGGTTGATTGCGACCAATCATCTTAATGAATAGTGATGTCCCCCGTCGTCATGCTGATAGTGCAAACAGTGCACTATCAGGTTCAGAGACAGTATTAACCTCCAGGCAGTCAGGTTTTTAAATGAATCACATTGAACCGAGCATTGTATCGACTACTTCCTGAAATCTCTCTTTTGTCTCGGATGTCTGTCATGCATTATTTGTGTTTATGTGGTAACAGAGAGGAATGAGCCACAATGTCTAAGAGTTTTTATCGAGGATATCTGCACGCTCAGTGAAATAATGCCCAATTCTGAATGTCAGAACCTTCTGGAAAATGCAAATATAGTCAAAAAGCTGTGACTTGAAAAGTCCACTCGCTCTCGACTATAAATGCTGACCACACTCCATGTGGGTTTTGGGAAAACAGCTGCAATGTTCTCAGGACCAAAGACAACAGGGAAAATCTTAGCTGGAACCAGTGTTGGGTCCAAAAGCCAGCATCTGCCACGGTACTGGGGCGTGACCTGCACATTTGCAGGGGAATCATTAATGCAGCCTGACAAACCAGTATATTTGAGGTTCTTGTTTAGGATCACTGCCAGGTGTCATAATGAGAGATCAAGTTTCACTCCTCATATTTTTCAGAAGTTGATCAGTGTACATTTCATCAAAGAATGAACCGATCCAACCGAGAACAGCTCCAGCTACTTTTCGCTGCATTCAAGTTTTGAAGAAGACAGAAGCACGAATCAGAATCAGAATCATTTGTCGGGTTCTTGTGTTTCTCCTGTTAGCGGGCACCGCTTAGCGCTAAGATCTTTGGCCGGTGTGAGCTGGCGAAGACACTTAAGAATGCAGGAATGGACGGCTATCAGGGTGTCTCTCTGGGGAGACTGTAAGTACTGAATCATTTACATATAAGCATTTAAATTTGAGTAGCATTTCAGAGTAAAGTTAAACACTATTTCTGAGTGACCTCAAACTAATTATTCTAATGTGCAGTCAAGCATGCCATTTTCGTTTTTTTTTTTTTACTATCATTAATAAACCAAGTTCCCATTCATTATGAATTTTTAAATATTACTGTTTTTTAAACGTTCTTAAAGATTATCTGTTTGCTGACTGACTGCCTGCCTGCACACTGGTGCATGAACCCAAGTGATCAGTCTTTCCCCAGTGCAGTTACATCCTGATTTTAAAGGGCATCTAAAGTCGATTCTCAGACGGGACGTTGAACGTCCAATGTTTATAAACAAATCACTTGCTTTTGTTGACATCTTGCATTGTCACATGACCAATTTCATTCATCAACCAATATATGTGTAGATAATCCTATTTCGGTTCGTTTGCGCGGGTGCGGCTCGCTGATTGACCGATAAACAAAAACAATGGGAATTGACTTTAGATGTCCTTTAAGTGTCTTCCGTCCCCATAGTTCAGTTGTGTTTCAGGTCGCCTGATGTCACACACATTAACGTCACCATTAGCAACCTCTGTGTGTGTTCTGCTCCCTCTCAGTTAAATGTAGAATTAGCTTTAAATAAGTAGCATAAGTAGCACCAGTGATGAATGCGTTTTGTAATCATTTTGGGGTTCTTGTCCATACGGGGGTCTGCTTGGCTCAATCGGAATCCAGTTATAACACTAGGGCCACTAACTACGACACTGACAGGTCGACTGACTACAGAATTTTCCAGATCAACAGCCGCTGGTGGTGTGACAATGAAGTGACAATGAAGGAAAAACTGCAAATGGCTGTAAAATCAAATGCAGCAGTGAGTGTTAGGGAGGGACAGTTAATGAAGTACGAGTGTAACACTTTACAACAGACGACAGGCAGTGATCTGTAATTTAGTGTAGTAGCAGAGTAACACTTTTCAACAAGGGAAGGGCAGTGAGGTGTAATTTAGTTTAGTACCAGAGTAACACTTAACAACAAGGGAAGGACAGTGAGTCGTAGTTTAGTGTAGTAGTCAGGTAACGTTTTAAAATAAAGTCCTCCTGTAATGGCACCAACAGACACATCAGTTAATGCCAGTTCATGGCACCTTATTTTTCATGCTACAGGTGTAAGAAAAGAAGGTCCACATCAACTGCAAAAAACAAATGAACTCAATGAACTAACAAGTGTTTGCCACTAACATGGCAATATCCCCGCCGCCCGCATACGATATGTGTTCAGACGGACGGACGTGACGGACGGACGGACGGAGTTCCAATCTTGGCGCTAAACGCGCGGCGGGGGATAATTACAACGAACAACGATAATTACAACGAACAACTGAAAGGTGTTTTATTCAGTCTGTAAAACTTGTGTTAGCAACTACATGAGAGGATTGCCATTAAAATGGCAATGAAAAAACATATATAAAATTATATAAATTTTTTTTTTAAATTGATAACTTTGAATTAAGTTTAATCCCTCATTTTGCAGATATACACAAAGTCAGTAACTTTTATATTAGTACATGAATTTGTTGATCTATATTTAATGCAAAATTATTTTCACGCTTGAAATACATGCGCATCATTAAGAATGTAAAACAACATTATTGTAATGTGCCACACGCAGAACAATCAAACAAACTTCGAATAAGATAGGGTTCAAATCTTACCTTTACTTCCCGTGAACTGAGAAAGTGAGGCGTGTGTGTGTGTGTGTGTGTGTGTGTGTGTGAGAGAGAGAATAAAAGATAGAGTTTATACAATTGAAGACCACAAAGGAAAAATGATCAGTCCAAATTTTGCATTTTTTAATATTTAATATTTTATTTAGTTATGCATTATTTTAGTATTTTTTATATTTGATATTTTTTGCATATTTCTTCAGTGCTTTGTTCCTAAGATCATTTTGAATTTTTAATTCATCATCCCCCCCCGCGTTCCTCCTGGGTGTTGTAGCCAGCCAGCATTATCTGGATTCTCAGCAAAGCCCTGTGATATTTTTAGATTAATATATGAATAGTACTGGGACTATATAAAGTCAAGGCGGCTTATGAAGAGTGCTTATTACATATCGAGTTTGTCTCAATTTGGTATTTCTTTTTTTTTAACTGAAACTAAGCCCCTGCTAAAAGAGGCTTATTATCCATTTACATAGTTTCCCCACGGTTTCTATTGTGACTGTTGCTCAAGGCTTCTCAGGGTAATAAATTGTGGATCCTGAGCTTCTGTCTCGGCATTATTAATTACCTCCGCCAACAAAGTTGGGGCGGAGGTCATGTTTTCGCCCCTGTTAGTTTGTTTGTTTGTCTGTCTGTTTGTGAACAACATAACTCAAAAAGTCATACACGGATTTGTCTGAAATTTTGTGGGTGGATTGCTATTTCATCAAGGTTGGACCTATTGATTTTCACCGCGATCAATGAAACAATATGGCCGCCACGGCAGCCATCTTGAAATCCTATGACACGCGATAACTCAACTTTGCTCCCACTCATGCAGATTTGGATTGTGCTGCCTTGGCGGAGGTTTGCACTCTACGAGTGCCTCTAGTTTTCCTTGTTATCTAGGGTGAGCGAGGTCATTAGGTGCGGCCAAAACTATGTGACGGTTGCAGGATGATTGCACTTTTGGAAAGAAATTTCTAGGGTGGGTTCGTCTGCCACCGTTGTCAGCTAATTGAGTATCTGGAGAGCAAGATCCTTCTTTTTTTTTAAAGATTATTTTTTTGAGAATGTTTTCCTTTATTTGATAGTTATGCAGTGTAGAGGGACAGGAAAGTTGGGAAGAAGAATGGGGGAAGACATGCAGCAAATGACACGAGCTGGAATCGAACCCAAGTCACCGCGGGAAGCACACAGCCCCAGTGGTACGCGCACCTAGACCGATGATCCACCGGGTTGCCCAACCATTTCATGGAGAGCAAGATCCTTGATCTTCAGGGCCAGTTGGCGGCGCAGCGCAATCAGTAGTCAAGTCAAGTCAAGTTTATTGATAAAGCACATTTAAAACAAAAGTTGAACCAAAGTACAATGACAATTGGCAAAGAATAAAATGGGAAAATTAAAACATTTATAAAAAAATCAATAAAACTGTAAAACGAAATCACCATCAATAAAAAGAATGTACATATAGAGCAAACAGAAGTAGATCAATTAATAAATAAAGATAACATAAAGTACACACAATTAAAAGCGACGATTGAAAGACAAGAATAAAAGCAAAACAGGAAAACAGCACATTAAAAACTTGACAAGACAAAGACAGATGAAAAAGCGGATTAAAAAAAGCAAGAGTAGAAATACGTTTTCAAACGTGATTTAAAAAATAGAAAGAGAAAGTGAAGACCTGGGGCCTGTTGTTCAAACCTAGATAAGGGATTAAGCCGGGATATGTTGGCTATCCTGGCTTAATTTAGCCTGCAGTCAGTTGTTCAAAAGCTGGATAACTTCATCCTGGTCAAGTTACCATGGTGATTTATTCTCCACAGTTAGCCTGCTCCAGACCAGGCTAAATGCCAGGCTTAGTTGATTCTGTTGTCTTATCTGTGGAGTCAGCGGCTGCGCTGATCAGAAATCAATGTGTTTTATAGTTATTCCATGTTCTGATGGAGGCTACGTTTTTGACCTCATTTTTTAAACAAACAACAGGTAGGCTAAATTAATAAAAAATAAATAAATAAATCATGATCAACATAAAAAAACACAAATAAAGTTAGCCTATTAGGAAAGTTCTTCTTCATACTTAGGCCTATTCGTGTGTTCGTCATTGTAAATAAACACCATTCATATTATTTGCCAGCTCAATTATCTGATTTTATTGCAGTTATAAGGGTCATTAGAAATGGCTGCACTTGCAAAGGTGCTTTCAGTTAAGTCAGTGATGAGGGTAATAGCCTGCCCTATATTAAGTCCCATGAACATGTGTTCTTTCCTTCATAATGGCGTGTCCTATTTTGGAGGACATTGTAGATGAAGAAGTAGTAATTGACCAGTGGGCATTTCGACCCCAGAGAGTGCCAGGGGACAGGTCCGATCCTCTAGCATTCAGTGAAGAGTATCTATTTGAGAGATACAGATTTTCAGCAGAGGGCATCCGCTACCTGTGTGGACTTCTGGGTCCCAGAATCCAGCAACGCACAGCACGGAGCCGGCGCAATGACCGTTCCACAGATGGTCTGTGTCACAACACGGAGCAGCGCAATGACCGTTCCACAGATGGTCTGTGTCACAGCACGGAGTCCAAGAATGACCGTTACACAGATGGTCTGTGTCACAGCACGGAACCGCAAGAATGACCGTTCCACAGATGTTCTGTGTTGCCCTCCGTTTTTTGCGGCGGCTCTTTTCTATACTCCATCTCTCAACGAAACCCACGTACTTGTCACCAGAATTACCTTCATTCGCTGAAGAGTTCTGAAATGCCACTCTCGCTGGGAAAAAAAAAAAAAAAAGTTACGTCGCTGAGTGCCAGTGCATTTTATTTTTCTAAAATGGGATTTTGTTCTATGCTTCATTTCAGACGGGGAGGGAGTTGGAAGTGCATGGTGAAATGCATTTTTTTCTTTTTCTTTTTCTTTTTGAAGTTTCCATCACAAAAGGGGTAGGCTTGATTTTTTTTTTTTTTTTACTACATACCAAACATTTAACAAAATGTCAATGTCAAATAATAATAATAATAATAATAATAATAATAATACAATTAATGATTAACTTAACAAAAACAGATGCTCCCCTGACTGGATTTGACCTCACTCACGGGCAATTTAACTGGTCAACGGAGAAACGAGGCGACCTTCCTCTCCATCACGGATTTCGGTTTGAGGATTTGGGATAGCGCAGCCTGCTCGAAAGGCAGTGGCACCTGGCACACTGATTGGTTTAACTGGCGTAACGCCCAAACCACGCCTATGCATAATGTAACGGGTAGCGCTGGTGTTTTAGGGATATAGGCAGGTGTGCAAGATAGCAACTTCGGGGAACGCCTCTTACGCAATGCAAAATCCCCAAATAACGGGTTTAGGGACTCTGGCGAAGATAGGGCCCATAGTTTCCTCATCATCAACTACATTTTCAGCAGATCGCCTTCACCCTGACACATCAAATAAAACATGCATTAACCAAGTGTAAACTTTCAAGACATGTCAAGCCTTTAATAACACTCACTGGATCTTCCGCTTGGTCCAGAAGACTCATTTCATTGCCAGACACTGCAAGACAAGCTAAACTCAGATTGTCCACAGAACACCATAAAAGTATTGATTCCTTCAACTATGTACCTCTTATGAAGGGCGCAGCCTGCAATTCAGTTGCAGAGCCTGTCGCTGACCCCCCCTGCAACCTCTCCATCATTGGCCGTCCTTGGTTTTGGTCAAGTGCAACTGATTCTGCAGGAGTGAATTCAGCGGTTGGTGGGCCACCTCCCGTGCCAGACCTGTGTGCCTTCTGCTTGACTGCTAAAAATCAGTGCATACGTGAAAATCTGAATCAGACACGGTTTATTGAAGTAACTCTACACAAACAAGGAATTTGCTGCGGCAAAAGGCATGCAAAAGGACGAAAATGGCATGGAGCAGAAAAATATAACCTATACTGAACTATATAAATGCTGGTTGAAGCAAAAAAATTAAAAAAGTGTGAGCCGGGACTTTCCAAAGAATCTATACACCTCGTTTGTGCATAGTTATACGCTATTTATTGAAGCACTTACCAGACTGCAAAATATTCTTGTATTTAATTTTCACCTGTTGCCAGGTGCGTTTTTGGCCACTTGTATTTGCGCTGTATGAACGTTACATGAGAAAAGATTTGCACAATGAATCAATTCCCACTGCTCATATTTAAGGCTACAGCATTTGCAAAGAGAACTTGAATTACAATGATGATGATTCATTGACGCTTAAAGTGTATTGTTTTAGATTACTTACGCATTGAGTCAGTCTGCAATTGTCTGCCACGCATGTTCTCATATTTTTTTTTATAGCGGCAGTGTTACCCTTTTTATTGATCAAATGTTTAACCTCTTCATATGTCTCCATTAAGAGCTGTTGCTCGTTCGGGGAAAAGTAAGCTGCGCGTGTCCTCTCCATTTCGCCTGTAAAGACTAAATGCTGGTTGAAGAAAATAAGAATAAAATTAATGTGTGAGCAGGATCCTTCCAAAGAATTCACACACCTCATTTGAACATTATCAGCAATTTATTCAAGCACCAGACTGCATAATATTCTTATATTCAATTTTCACCTTTTGACCACTTGTGCTGTATGAACATTACAAGACATTTTTGCGATGGATCAATTTCCACTGGTTATCATTGAGGCAAAGAGCACAATTGTTAATTTGCAAACGGAACTTGAATTTTGATTCTGAGGATTATGGTTTTTGATTACTTACTCATTTAATCAGTCCGTCGTCGCAAGCGTCTCAGAGCTTTATGACAGCGGCGGTGCTTTTTTAATTTTTTTTTTATTTTATAAGAGGTGTGTCACCCACGTCAGCATTAAGATCCGCTGTTCATTGGAGGAAAGTAGCCACACCTGTCCTCTCATTGGTGAATCTGTGATCAACCTCTGTGGTCTACTGAAGGAAGCCGTGGCCGCGCACTTACTCGAATTAGTTATACCTGGCTTGACAAAGCTGCCCCTCATCAGCCTGGCTCAGCGTTCGAACAACCAATTAAACCAGGATGGACTTATGAGACTTTGTCCAACCTCGCTTTTTCACTTATCCTGGATTTCTTTATTCTACTTTCGAACAACAGGCCCCTGATTTCCAGAGGTAGTTTATTCCACAGTTGAGGAGCTGCAACTGAAAAGGTGCGGTCACCTTTGGTTTTTAGGTTTGACCGAGGAACTGACTGGAGCAATTTATTGGATGATCTTAGGGACCATGCAGTGGAGTAGGGCGAGACAAGATCTGATATATACCCTGGAGCCAAACCACGGAGAGCTTTAAAAACAAATAATAAAACTTTAAAATCAACTCGAAATTTAAGTGGCAGCCAGTGCAGGGCTGCCAACACAGGGGAGATATGGTCCCTCTTTCTTGGCCCAGTCAAGAGCTGAGTTGCAGCGTTCTGAACTAACTGAAGTCGGGAGAGGCAAGACTGAGAGATACCCAAGTACAGAGAACTACAGTAATCTAACCGACACATAATAAAAGCATGTCTCCAGGTCTGCTTGGGAGAGTAGAGGTTTTAATTTAGAAATACATCGGCGTAGAGTTCCTAGAAGAACTGAGTAGCACATCGTTTAGAGAAATGGTGTGTACGCCAAAAGCAGGGGTGTGCTGAGACCACAGAACAGGCAGGGAGAGAAAGTTGGGTGACTGTAGGGCGTCAAGCGCAGGAAAGGGCGTGCACACCGTACAGTGACTCCTCCAGTGGTTGAGGTGTCCAACCCGATTCGGCCCTTGCAGGAACTGTACTTGGCCCCTGACCCTGAGAGTGGGGGGACTGATGAGCATCAGGGCACCCTGTTGGCCTCTTCCCCTCAGAAAAGGGAGTTAGTGATAGTGGGGGACTCAATTATTAGAGGAATAAACAGCTTAGTCTATTCGTGCGACAAGGAGTCTTGTTCGGTGTATTGCCTGCCTGGTGCCCAGGTAGGAGACCTCCTGGAGCGTGTGGACAAGCTCCTGACCAGAGTGGAGAGGGATCCAGTTGTCATGGTCCATGTTGGGACAAATGACATAGGTAAGGGTAGGTTTGAGGTTCTGCAAGACAAATTTGTGGCATTAGCTGAAAAGCTTAGGAGCAGATCCTCCACGGTAGTTTTCTCTGGGATTCTACCGGTACCACGTGCAAGCAGAAGGAAGCAGAATTTTCCTGAAATTGAACATTCCTTGCCCTGTGAAGATATCTGGGTCAGGCTCATTGGCAAACATGAGACAGGTAAAAACATAGGAGTATGCTATCGACCGCCAGCTTTGGACAGTACTGTCAATGAAATGCTATTTAAGAGGATTACGCAAGCTTGTAGAGGAGGAGGGACTATTATTATGGGAGACTTCAATTATCCTGGTATCGATTGGGAAATGGTGAAAGGACAGGGTAAGGGGGAGGAAGAATTTCTTGATGTTATAAATGACAATTTTCTGGTGCAATATATTAATAAACCAACAAGAGAGAAGGAAATTTTAGATTTAGTGCTTGTAATGACTCTGATAGAATTAGCAATGTTGAGGTACTGGAGCCACTTGGGACTAGTGATCACTCTACTGTTAATTTTGACGTTTAAATGGGGAGTTAAAAGGTGTCTTCCAAAACCAAAATTTTTAATTTTAGGCGAGCAAACTTTGACAGGATGTGCTCATATCCAGTGGTTAAAGTGGGATTTGACAGGTGGGGGAACCCTAAAATTCAGTGTCGCGGCGCAGTGGGGAAAATGACACAAATGATTGCAAATAACTGTATTCGCTTTATTTTTGGCCCATTGGGACTATGACATTGAATTTTCATATTCACATAATCAGGAAGTGGGCATAACAAGAGAAAAGCAGTGATGGATTTGGCTGAAAACTTGCAGAATATTGGGAAGTATGACAGTGAAGATATTCTACTGTTACAGTATTTTTCATTTCCTAAAACAGTAAATCAAAACTATTACATAAAAAATGAACAAATTACAGAAATCTATGAATCTTTTTGTGATTTCAAGACACTGTCCTTACACTGCACACACAAACCATATTCTACTTCCAAAATGTTCTGATTTCCAATGCAAAATTATGGCTAGATGTATCAAGTGATTTCACTAAGCTGTAGACTTGTGTGTTTTGGTTTATCAATACTCATATGCAGCAATCTAAATCATCCTCAAATCACACTCTGACAAAACTTTTCTAAAAAGAAATCAAAGCACAATCTGAGTCTTTGGAACCACTGACTGTGAATGGACAAACTACGTAAGTAGTCAGGCTTCGATTGGATCTCTAATAGTTTCATGCTCTAATGCAGTTAGCAACTATGCTTTTGAGAAACGCATCCCTGGATAGTACAGGACGCTACGATGCTGCCAGCATAATATAGCTTGCTTGCTAGCTACATAAAAAACGTGCTGCTCAACGCAATGATTTTCAAGTAGCTCTGCCGCTAACTAGCTGGCAACTATGTCAAAGAAAGATATGCGCAAGTAACGTTACTGCTGAGCCAGAAACACAAACCAACATTGCTAGCATAACTATCGGTGCAATTGAGCCTTTGTCAGACTTTGACTGAATCGCTAATAATTTTATTAATACACTAGCTAGCTGGTAAGCAGCCTGGTTAGCGTTTTGCACATAGCCTAAAGCAGCTAACATTAACCCTTTTTAAATTTAAATGATTTTATTTTGCCGGTTTGAGTTGTTGAATATTACATAACTTCACCATCGACTTCAACTTAATTTGATCCACTTACTTGGGCTAAAAACGCCATTTCAAACACTGACAATTCCTCGCAGGCTGGTCCGTGACCGATGCACTCATTCAAATGAAATACAGCATACGATACAGCTGCGATTTAGTGAAGGTGGGGCCAGCGATTGATGTTGCGCTCTGATTTGTTGAGCATCTTGCTGCTTTTGAGAGAGTGCTAGACAGGCTGTAATTGAAAGCAGCATGCTGAAATGATCTGTAGTCCGAAGCGCTACTGTTAGTCAAATAAATATTTCTATTCAAACTAAGGTGGTGGAACGCAGTTCTGGACCGTTCCGGCCCACTTTCATCCCCGCTCATATCTAAGCGAAATAAAATGGGAGACACTCCTGGACTGTGAGTCTGTAAATGAGATGTGGGAAAGATTTAAGGGGGTTTTACTTGATTCACAATGCAAATTCATTCCAAAGGTGCCAAAAGTAAGCTGAAAAAGCAGAATCCTCAGTGGATGACCACAGCTATTTGTAGGAGTTTGAGGGATAAGAGGAATCTTTATAAGATGTACATAAAGGATAGCAATGAGAATACTAAGGCTGAATACTGTAATATGTGAGCTGTGGTCAAAAAAGAGCTGAGGAATGCTAGAGGACTGTATGAAAGGCAAATTGCAGAAGGGACAAAAACTAATGCTAAGCGCTTCTTTCAGTACTGTTGCAGAAAAATGAAGTCAAAGAGGAGGTTAAGTGCATAAAGAATAAATATGGTTCCCTTCTATATGATAACAAGGAAATTGCGGATACCTTAAACAGTTACTTTGTCGAGACTTTTACCTCGGAGCGGGTTTTTATTCGGCCAGAGGGCTTGTCCAATGTTAAGATTATTTTGCGGAAATTGAGGTTAGGGATAATGAAATATTAGACAAATTGCATAAACAAAGGCAGATAAGGTGGCGAGTCCTGATGGCTAATGTCCTAGAGTGCTCAGGGAAGTTAATGAGATCATCTTTAAACCGCTCTCAGCTATCTTCAGAGGGTCTTTAGAAACTGGAGAAATACCAAATGATTGGAAGCAGGGCAATATAATACCAATATATAAGAAAGGGGACCGTACTGAGCCAGGAAATTTAACTTGCATTGCATGCAAAATACTGGAATCTATCATAAAAGACGAGCTGGAATTATTTCTTGAACGTAATAATATCTTGAGGGATAGCCAACATGGTTTCCGTAAGGGAAGGTCATGCCTGACAAACCTCCTGGAATTCTTTGAAGAGGCCACCAAGACTTATGATCAGAGCAGGGCTTATGACATCATATACTTGGATTTTCAGAAAGCATTTGATACAGTACTGCATAAGAGACTAATTTTTAAAATGAGCTCCATTGGAGTTACAGGAGGTATTCTGGGTGGATTCAAAACTGGTTACAGGACAGAACACTAAGAGTGGTGGTCAGTGGAATCTCATCTCAGCTAGGTATGGTGGGGAGTGGCATCCCTCAGTGATCGGTGTTGGGACCCCTGCTGTTTCTCATCTACATTATTGACCTTGATAGGAATATTGAGAGCATATTAGTTCAATTTGCAGATGATACTACATTGGGAGGTTTGGCAAATAGTTTAGAGTCCACTAAAGTGATTCAGGATGATTTGGATAAAATCCAGAATTGGGCAGAAATGTGGCAAATTTTAATGTAGCAAAATGTAAAGTTGTACATATAGGTAATAAAAACATTAGACAGGATTACTTCATGGGAGGTTTAAAACTGGAATGTGCTCCACATGAAAAAGATCTGGGAGTGATTGTTGACTAAACCCTCACAGGTTCTAGCCATAGTGCTGTAGCAGTTAAAAAAGCCAATCGCATGCTGGGATACATTGCCAAAAGTATTGAGTACAAGTCCAAGGAGGTGATACTTCTCTTGTACAACACATTCGTCAGACCACATCTGGAGTATTGTGTACAGTTCTGGGGACCATACTTTAAGAAAGATATAGAGGCTCTAGAAAAAGTTCAGAGAAGAGCAACTTAGCTGATTCCGGGTATAAAAGATGAAAGCTATGTGAAGAGGCTGAAGACCCTTGAATGAATGAATGAAAGAAATTTATTTCGGTTCACTTGCAATAAAACAACTTAGAAGATCAAAGTAAGATTCAAAGTTTTCAAGCTCCCCGAAAGGGTGTAGGCAGAAGCCAAAGCTTATTTAAGCCTACCCCTTCAACAAAACACAACTATCCCAGAAATAATATTACAGCAAGAACAATGCTGATGGATTGTTGTTGTTTGCATTCATTTGAAATATATACATAGTAACATAGACACATTAACTTGCATAATCCATGTACATACATAAAATACAAATATATACATAATAACATAGACATATTAACTAACACAATGGCGTATTTCAAAACCAACTGATTCTTATAGGGTCTTTTGAGCTTTACCAATGTTGTGCACGTTTTTATATTTTCAGAAGAAGAAATCCACAAATTTACCCCTTTAACTGACAGACAATGAGATTTGATATTTGTTCGTATTTTTGGTTTTTGAAAAATAAATGTTCCTCTAAGATTGTATTGACTGTCTCTCATCATAAACAACTTCTAGATACTTTCTGGTAATTGTCCAGTTTTGGCTTTGTACATTGTTTGTATCATACTGTATTCCACTAAGTCTGAGAATTTTAGAATATTTAGCTGCAGAAATAGAGGATTGTGTAGGGTCCACAGAACTACATTTCCCATGCAGTCAACAGGAAATGGAAACATCCTATACAGCACCACCCTCTTCCTTCACGTTTCCCAATAGAATGAGCCCAAAAGCAATAAAACGGGCAATAGAACTTTTTATAACTAGGGACCCCACCCAGTTCATTCTCTCTTCTTGGCACACTTCCAACTGAGGAGGTCACGCTCTCTCTTGGCGCATCTTCTCCCGAGGGAAGCTACACTCGCTCTTGGGCCATCTCCCCCCCAGGGAAGGCCAGACTCTTTTCAAGCGAAAAGACGGCACTTGTATTGGAATTCTCGCATCCTGCACAATTTCATTTGGCCTATCTGCAGAGTGCTCACATCTATGCGAATCTCCATTTAAGTTCAGGACTGTAAATCTTGTTAAACTAGCTTATGCCCAGTGCTACTGCTAGTTGAACACGGAACAACTCTGAAAGAGAACTTTTCCGAATCAGCAAGGACACTCCTCACGGCGACCGACACAGCAGAGCAGCACGCAACTCCAAGTGGACACAGGCCTTCGGATCTGTGCACCCCGCAGGACATCCTCGCCAGAACTGTGATGTTCAGTGGACCCAGAGAGGAATCCCAAGCTATGAACTTCAGTAAGACTAACTGAACATTCCAGGCAGTTATGCAGTTTAGTGGTTTTCAACTTAAACTGTACCGCATTTAAGTTGTCCATTACTGATGTAATTGTATAATCGCATTGTGTCCGTTTTTATATTTTATGAGGCTAAATAGCCATTGATTGTTTGTCTTTACATGCATAATCTTTTTCCTGGCTAACTTTCTAATGCTGCAATTAACTAACACACATGCTGTAGTATGGATGATAACTCAATTAGTAATACAAATTGCGTATGAGCTGAAGCAAACTCTTCTCGCAATTCGTTGAAGCTAAATGGAGTTATCCAGCCGTGCATCGCCCACTTATAGCTACATTTTGAAATTCTAAGCAGCCCCCGCGCTGAAAGACTTTGTCCCAAGACAAAGGAACTCGTGCCCACGAGCACACACACGCATCTGCCAGGCGCCACTCCCAAAATCGCACACACGCGCGCATCCTGCTTTACTTATAGTTTTGTGCACAATATTAGTTATATCTTCCTCATCAGTTGATTTTATGAACATAGAATGAGAGTTCATATCAATAATGCTAGGATTTACTCCAACTGTATTACATGGAGAGGTGATTGAGTGTGCTAAATTTTTCCCCACATCGACAAAATATTTATTGAAGCAATTTGCAATTTGTTCATTTTCCTTTATCATCGCATTGCTGAAATAAAAGTAATTTGGGTAGTTTCTTTTCCCTTTATCCTTTTTAATAATTTCATTTAGAACTCTCCATGTATTTTTAACATCAGACCTGTGTTTTTCAAGTAATTTACTATAATACATTTTTTTGTTGCTTCTCATAACACTTATTAATTTATTTTTGTATTTCTTATATCTGTTTTCAGCTTCTTTTGTTCTGTGTTTTATGAACTCCTTATACAAGACATTTTTCTTTTTACAAGCATTTTTTAGTCCTTTTGTTATCCATGGTTTGTCAGCATATTTACTTTTATCCCCTTTAACAACTAGTGGACAATGTTTATTGTACAAGTTTGATATAATAGAAATAAATATATCATAGGATTCATCTACATTTTCAACAAAAATATCATGCCAGTCTTGATCCATTTGGTCCTTCCTAAGGCTATCAATAGCATTATCGGTTACATGTATTCTCAAAGTCATGTTTTTTTATTCTATATCAATTCCAATGTCAATATCATGGGCTACAAACACAGGCAAATGATCCGTAATATCATTTATGAGTAATCCACCAGTTAAACTCCCCTCAGTCACATTAGTAAAAATATTATCTATGAGAGTAGCGGTGTTTGCAGTTATCCTACTAGGATGTGTGATTGAAGGACACAAACCAAGGCAGAACATTGAATTTATAAAATTATCAGTTTGTGTTTGTCCATGAGGATTTAAAAGATCTATATTAAAATCACCACAGACAAAAACGAGCTTATTTTTGTTAATTGAACTGTACATTTCTGACAGCTTGTCTTTTAATGTATCAATATTAGTAGCAGGTGCCCTATATACACAACTTATTATTATATTTTTAGATTTCTCTGATTTGAATTCAACTGTAACACATTCCATAACACCTTCTGTTGAAAATGACATATTCTTTACAATTTCACAATGATAAGATTCCCTGATGTACAATGCAACACCCCACCCCTTTTATTAAGCCTGTTTATAGTGAACAAATCATAACCCTCAATCTGCACTGAAGTAGTTTGTTCTTCAGTTAACCAGGTCTCAGAAACAGCTTTGACAGAGAAGTTTTTGTTGAGTTGAGTTAAACAGTCCTGGATTTTGGAGATATTCATAGGAAGGCTCCTACTATTGAAATGTATTATTGTAAATGTCCAATCGGGAATGACATTATTTTTAAATTGTTCCTCTGTGAAATAGGTGCACTGCTGGTTCATGTTGAGATAGAAATGATTGTCCGGATCGATATCATGCTCAATATTGTGAGGTCTGTGATCTGTGTAGTTAAAAGTTTTCAGACGGAGCTCGTCCGCAGATGTAAATGGTTCCATACTGTCTGTTGTCATTAGAACAGAGTGTAAATACGCATAGTCTTTATATTATACATGTCCATAAAAACTACTTACACCCAGTGCTGAGTCATAATGTTTATGATGAAGTTTACTCACAGGTGTCACTTAAACCTGTCCAGGTCCGCGAGCTCTCTGATGTGAAAGGTCTTTGCTTCCTCGGTGTTCCATTTAATTTAATCCATACTTAGCAATTTCTTGTCCAGGTTGCTTGTATTTTATTTTGTTTCCTGAGAGACCTGGCTTGCCTGGCGATGTCCGCGTTCTTCTTGGTTAGATGCTCATTGATGTACACATCCGTTCCTCTCAACTTTTTGCCCTGCCGCAACAATTCACTCTTGTCTTTTCTGTTCACAAACCGGATAATGATAGCCGGTTTCGCCTTGTTGTCTTTCCTTGGAAGTGCATGGTAGGCTGAGATGGTACTGCTGTCAACATGATATCCTTTGTATCGAAGAACTGGAGTACCTGTTGCTCCAGAGAGCGCATTTCCACCGGTGTGTCGTCCTCGCCGCCTCCGTCACCAGCTCCGGCTGCAGCTCTCGCGTAAGAGCAGTGTCTGGTGTTGAGCCCACTCACAATCACATCATCCATTCTCGTATATTGCTCCAATTCATCCACTCGTCTCTCCAGAAGACAGATTTTCTTGTCTTTTTCTATTATTAGTTTCTTTAACTCACACACTTCCTCCATAAATCCAAGCAGTCTTGTCTGCTGCTTTGCCACTTTAGTTATCTCTTCCGACATGAAGTTTAGAGACTGTTTAATCTCCTCCATGTCCTCGCCTTGGGACTTCTTAGGTGGCATTTGGGCAAAATTCAAAATAATTCAAAATTCAAAAAAAAAAAAATTCATGCACGTCAAACAAGAACCGACAGCAGAGCAGACCCATGTTTTAAAAGGAGAAATACGGCAGCACACGGAAATATCAGCGCAAACCTGAACGCTTTTCTCTGGCTCTGAACTCCAGCAGCTTCCAGCTGACATCCGCCATCCTTAATCTCTTTAGTCTTAGGAAAAGGTGACTCAGGGGTGATCTGATTGAGGTCTTTGAATATGTTAAAAAGGAATTAACAAAAGTGAATTATCTAGGATTCCTTCGGCCAAGTTCTGTTACTAGAACTCGGGGTCACAAACGGAAGTCGACCAAGGGTATATTTAGCACTGACATTAGGAAATATTTTTCACACCCAAAGAGTAATTTCGATGTGGAACAGCTTGCCTGTCCATGTTGTTGAGGCAGAAACCTTGGGAATTTTCAAGAGCAGGCTTGACTTAACCCTTACATACTGTTCTGGTCAAATTTGACCCGTTTTGACATTTGACAGCAGTAAACATACCCTAAATGTCAGTCTTTTGGCCAGAAATTTGATGACTTTTCCTAAAGTGACCCAAAATACATAAAAATGAAAACATTTTGAAATTTTATATTTTTGTTCAGGTGCTCCAAATTTTTGTCCACTGAGGCTGCTCCGGGTCAAATTTGACCCGTATCTATTTAAATGGATTTTATATCCACTAGTGTGGGTCAACTCAAGGACAATGGTGGTTTTAGGGAATTCTGAAACTGTCAAACTGTACATTCAATGTCTGTATTTTTTATGGGACAGTGGTGACAGAGTTCAAGGGGGACCTTGACACTGTCACGAGAACTGTTTGTGGTCCCAGCACATTTGCCCTGGTTCCTGTGGAGACGGACACTTGCTGGCCTTTGAAGTGTCATGGGGAATCTCGAAATAGTGAAACACTGTAGGAGTGATCATATATGATACACATAAGGAACAGAAGTCATACAGAGGTCAGAGGGTACCTTGACACAGACACAAGAACTGCATCTGCAAGCCCTTGCAATTTAACAAAATAATATAAAAATAAACAAATTTGTATCAATTTGGGATGGGAGGGTGGGGGGCCCTGATCAGCCAGTCACACAAGATGCCAACACAAGGAGACAGAAAAGAAGGAGATGCAATTTCTGCTCTGGAAAAAGGACTGTGAAACAGGGACAACCTGCTGCAGTTGTGGGAAATCCATCTGCAGGTCTCACACATGCAAGGTTTCCTACCACTGCTTTCAGTGCACAGACTAGTTTACTAGTTTACAATAAGTATTGTTTTATGCTTTGTGTTCTGAATGTCAATTAATGTTGAATCAGTATTGATAATTGTGATTCTGTGATTGTTGAAATTGTGAATTTTATGATATTGCAGTGACAACAGTGTTTAGTGGTTCGTCTGTCATGAATGGTTATATATTATAAATCCTATCAGTTCCAAAATGTTCTTGCCATTTTCACTTTTAGAAATCCATTTCAGTCATTTGCCTGTTATCTTTACTTGTCTTGGGTTAAACAGGATATGATATTGTATGATATTCAATGTTTTTCTCCAAAATAGAGTGTTGTAAAACCTAAAAAAAAAATAGACTCTCCTTGCTCTCTGAAACATCAATTAAGGATGAATCATCCATTTACTAATGCAAGAAAGGCTATTTTTACATTCAAAATAGATCTGTAGTTCAAAATTTAGGAAAGACACTTATAAACAGGATATTCTTAGTCCGGGTCAAAATTGACCCGGACCATACTCAGAGGGTATCAAATATGAACAGTATGTAAGGGTTAAAGCTAGATACCAGTCATTGAGTATCTGAAGTGATATATTCGCAAATATTAAAAGAAACTGGCGAGCCTAGTTGGGCTGAACGGCCCGTTCTCGCCACTTATGTTATGTTAAATTAGCTAATTAAGCAAATTGCACTCAATCAAATTGATTGTATTTGTAAGCCGTCTGGCCTGACAAGCAGGTTGTCTCAAAATACAAGTTAAATTTCTCAACACAGGTATCTTATTTATTTATTTGTTTATTTAGCCTATTTATTCATTTTACAAATAAGAACAACAACAGCTTGACGTCCGCATCGCTGCATTTGGTTTATTAATCATTTTGACAGCTGCACTTGCTCCTGCATGTTGTACGCTGGTTTCAAATCTGCATACGCCTGGTCAGACCTGGCGTGAGATTTTTGCGGACTGTTCGCTCATGTTCAGATTGATAAATGCCGATCCTTGCGGGAGATTTGGCGTACACCCATTTTTTTGGTTTACGCACATTTGATAAATGAGGGCCATTGTCTTTATTAGTGAAGTGTAGTGCATTTTGCATTTTGCGGAAGGGGCGAAAAACTGATCCTAGGCGTTTTTTTCAAAACTGGAGTGGTAAAAAGGAAAATCAAGGAGGAGGTTAAATGTTCACAGAATAAAGATGGATAACAGCTGTATGAGAATAAGGATACTGCTGATGCCTTAAACAGTTAAGGAAAAGGAGAAAAAACTGGAGCACTCGGATACCAAAAAGCCTTTAATAGTACGAATCAGAGAAAATACTGATGCGTTTCGACGTTATCACGTCTTCATCAGAGTCAGACAATTCACAATGAATGTCTCATTTAAAAATTTCCAACAGATGTACCTCATAATTAGTCAATTAACAATGACCAAACAAAACATTAATATAAAACAACCAATTATGACGTCACACACAAAAAGTTAGCCGTTCACAAGAACACTTAACAAAATTATACTCTGAAAACATAGTTTACAAAAAACATGAAAGATTAAGTTCCTCATTGAGACCAAACGGTTCAACCGTATGAAGCGTATAAATCCAAAATGCCTCTCTGTGGAGCAAACGATTGACAATGTCACCTCCCCTCGAAGATGGGTAGATTTTCTCAATTCCCCAAAACCGCATAGATGCAACAGAACCGTGATTAGCTTGCACATAATGGCGTGCAATAGCGTAATCAAGGTTTTAGTTCGAATCGCTGTTTTATGTTCGAAAATACGAATTTTCAACGAGCGTTTAGTTTGACCCACATAGACTAAACCACATGGACACTTAAGTATATAAACCACATGGGTTGTATCGCAATTGATAAAAGATTTTATTTTGTATTTTTTGCCCGTACATGGATGAAAAACTCTTTCAGTTTAGAAGAATTTGAGCATTGAACACAATGACCACATGGATAAAAACCATGAGGTTGACTAGGTAACCATGAGGAACTTAAAGGTCTTTGAATCTCAGAGTGAACAAAGGCGATCTCTTAGATTTGGCGAACGCCTAAATGAAATAAGGGGAGATTAGAACTCATTTGCTGTAAAAGCAGGGTCACTTTAAGTATACTCCAATGTTTAAAAATAATGTTCTTGATTTTACCAGCCAATGGTGAAAACTCAGTAGAAAAACAAATGCGCGACTGACTTGGAGCCCTTGGCTTTCTAATTAAGAGTGTTCTTCGATTTGACCGTGCTGCTCTCTGATAGGCGAAGAGATTTGCATCATAGGGTATCCCGCATTTTAAAAACGTTCAATTAATTCACTACTTTTGGACTCGAATTCTTCATCAGTACTACAGTTCCTACGCATTCATAAAAATTGCCCAATTGGAATATTACTGATTAAATGTTTGGGATGATTACTATCAGCTCTGAGCAAGGTGTTTCTGCTTAAGGGTTTTGAAAAATCGTACTTTCAAGCCGGTTATTAACACCTTTATGCACTCTGAGATCCAGAAAGTTAATACTAGTACTGTTGTAATCCATAGTGAACGAAAAGATATGACGTGGTTGCATTTAAATATTCCAGAAAGTTTTTTAATTCAGTCCAAATCCTTTCATCCTTTTGAGATGTAATCCAACCCCTTTGCCATGAAGATTCTAAATAGTTGTCTATAACTAATTTAATCTCATCAGTGGGATTAGAATTTAGCGAATATAATAATCAGTATTGTTCAACTGCTTATTAATATTTGAATCATATTGAGCCAAGTTCTTCACCACGACGGAACTGCCTTTGTCGGCTGGAGGAATGACAATACCTTCCTTCTTTTCCAAATCGCGCAAAGCTTTGAATTCTGTAACAGATAAATTTTTTCTTAGTTGATTGGACTTCTGACACAACTTCTCGCCAAATCATTTTCAACTAAATGACTGAATGTTAAGATAGTAGGATTCAAATTGCTAGTAGGCAAAAATAAGGACTTCTTCCTAAACGGAGTAATTTCTCTATTTAAACCTTCATTAACAGAATTCAAACTTGCGTAATTCTTAATTACGGGAACATCAGGTCTACTTGAGAAAAACATTTCAAATGAAGTTGACGAAAAAAAATTTAAAAGCATCTACCTTAAGTTTGAATGGATCACGGGAATTACTGGGCAAAAAAAAAAAGAGAGACCTTTAACAAGAATATTTTCTTCTGCATCTGTAAGTCTCACGTTAGAAATATTAATCACAGTTTCTTCCTGTTGCGTTGAGATTTCGAAGAAACGGTGGATCTCCTTTTTCCTCTGGTGCCCCTCTTGGCGTCTTCCTTGGTGGCGCCAACCCAAAAAAAAAAAAAAAAGAACCAGAGGCTCCATGTCCATCAGTATCACTTAATTCTGACAAATCCATTTCACTCGCAGTGGAGAGTTTCAACTCCTTGTCCTTTTTAGTCCAAGGAGCACGTTGTCGAAAAAAGGTTCTCCTTTTAGCCCCATGCCAATCATAAATAGTTCCTTCTGCATAGTCTCTAGTGTCCCTTTCATATTTCTTTAATTTATAAGTTTGCAAATCTTTCTGAAAGGAGGATAGTGACTGGGAAAGTTTTTAAAAGATCGTGTCGTAATTCTCTTTGTCTACCTTAGTTTTTTAATTCATTTTCTAATCGTTCCACATCAAGGCCTACTTTTTTCTTTTTCAACTTTTGTTTTCTCAATAATTAATAAAATAAGGTCCAGAGAACATTTGTTCAAAATTTTCTCCCACTTTTGAAGAAATTCTTTGTCGTCCAATCCAAACGAAGGGGCCTTATTTAATCATAAACCTCGAGGGATCGTTTCACTCTCCAATACTCAGAGATTGTAAGACAATGCCAAAGGAGCCTAGTTTCTCGCTTTTTTTAAATGTTCCAACTCTCTGGAGAGCCTATTTGGCTCCGATGATTGAACAAAATCTTGAAATGGGAATTGTGGCAAAACGATATTTGCATCTGGATTACATCTCAAGAAAAAAGAATTTTTGACAATTAAACATCAATTTGTCCTGTGTTTTATGGCCTACCCAAAATTCACAAGTCAGTTGATGATCCTCCCTTACGTCCTATTGTTGCCAGTATTGGTAGTGTAACTGAGCCTTTGTCTCAATTTGTAGATTTTTTCATTAAAAGGTATGTTTTCTGATCTTCCGTCTTATTTGGGAGACACAGTTGATGTGTTAAACATACTTGAGGGAATTCATTGTATGCGTGATGATCTATTGGTAACCTTGGATGTACAGAATCTATATACATGTGTTTCTCATGACATTGGGCTACTGGCTCTCTCCCATTACCTTGGTGCACGTCCAGTAAATATTTTACCACCTAATGAGTTATTATTGACATTTGCTGAAATTATTCTAAGAATTTTTTTTTAAGTGTTGTGAAACCTACTACTTGCAGTGTAAAGGTACAGCTATGGGTAAGCGCGTTTGCTCCTTCATATGCCTGCCTTGTTATGGGCCTCTGGGAAGCTAAATTTGTAAATGTTGTTACTAATCCTTTTTTATTCGAATATCTATTTATGGAAAAAGGTATATTGACGATATTTTATGCATTTGAAAAATACGGAGACTGAATAAAAAACTTTCTCGAATATTTAAATGCAACCATGTCATATCTTTTCGTTCACTATGGATTACAACAGTACTAGTATTAACTTTCTGGATCTCAGAGTGTATAAAGTGTTAATAACCGGCTTGAAAGTAATGATTTTAAAGTAAACCCTTAAGCAGAAACACCTTGCTAAGAGCTGATAGTAATCATCCCAAACATTTAATCAGTAATATTCCAATTGGGCAATTTTTGCGAATCGTAGGAACTGTAGTACTGATGAAGAATTCGAGTCCAAAAGTAGTGAATTAATTGAACGTTTTTAAAATGCGAGGATACCCTATGACGCAAATCTCTTGGCCTATCAGAAACAGCACGGTCAAATCGAAGAACACTCTTAATTAGAAAGCCAAGGGCTCCAAGTCAGTCGCGCATTTGTTTTTCTACTGAGTTTTTCACCATTGGCTGGTAAAATCAAGAACATTATTTTAAAACATTGGAGTATACTTAAAAAGTGACCCTGCTTTACAGCAAATGAGTTCTAATCTCCCCCCTTATTTCATTTAGGCGTTAGCCAAATCTAAGAGATCGCCTTGTTCACTCTGAGATTAAAGACCTTTAAGTTCCTCATGGTTACCTAGTCAACCTCATGGTTTTTATCCATGTGGTCATTGTGTTCAATGCTCAAATTCTTCTAAACTAAAAGAATTTTTCATCACGTTCGGGACAAAAAATACAAAATAAAATCTTTTATCAATTGCGATACAACCCATGTGGTTTATATACTTAAGTGTCCGTGTGGTTTTAGTCTATGTGGGTCAAACTGAGCGCTCGTTGAAAATTCGTATTGGAACATAAAACAGCGATTTCGAACTAAAACCTTGATTACGCTATTGCACGTCATTATGTGCAAGCTAATCTAAATCTAAAAAATATAATAATAAGTTGTGTATATAGGGCATCTGCTACTAATATTGATACATTAAAAGACAAGCTGTCAGAAATGTACAGTTCAATTGACAAAAATAAGCTCTCGTTTTTGTCTGTGGTGATTTTAATATAGATCTTTTAAATCCTCATGGACAAACACAAATTGATAATTTTATAAATTCAATGTTCTGCCTTGGTTTGTGTCCTTCAATCACACATCCTAATAGGATAACTGCAAACACCGCTACTCTCATAGATAATATTTTTACTAATGTGACTGAGGGGAGTTTAACTGGTGGATTACTCATAAATGATATTACGGATCATTTGCCTGTGTTTGTAGCCCATGATATTGACATTGGAATTGATATAGAATAAAAAAACATGACTTTGAGAATACATGTAACCGATAATGCTATTGATAGCCTTAGGAAGGACCAAATGGATCAAGACTGGCATGATATTTTTTGTTGAAAATGTAGATGAATCCTATGATATATTTATTTCTATTATATCAAACTTGTACAATAAACATTGTCCACTAGTTGTTAAAGGGGATAAAAAGTAAATATGCTGACAAACCATGGATGACAAAAAAAAGGACTAAAAAATGCTTGTAAAAGAAAAATGTCTTGTATAAGGAGTTCATAAAACACAGAACAAAAAGAAGCTGGAACCAGATATAAAAATACAAAATAAATTAATAAGTATTATGAGAAGCAACAAAAAATGTATTATAGTAAATTACTTGAAAACACAGGTCTGATGTTAAAAATACATGGAGAGTTCTAAATGAAATTATTAAAAAGGATAAAGGGAAAAAGAAACTACCCAAATTACTTTTATTTCAGCAATGCGATGATAAAGGAAAATGA
This sequence comes from Gymnothorax javanicus, assembly GCA_029692085.1. Taxonomy (NCBI): domain Eukaryota; kingdom Metazoa; phylum Chordata; class Actinopteri; order Anguilliformes; family Muraenidae; genus Gymnothorax; species Gymnothorax javanicus. The sequence continues at coordinate 55,302,635 of CM056207.1, read as the reverse complement.
ACAAATTGCAAATTGCTTCAATAAATATTTTTGTCGATGTAAGGAAAAATTTAGCACACTCAATCCTCTCCATGTAATACAGTTGGAGTAAATCCTAGCATTATTGATATGAACTCTCATTCTATGTTCATAAAATCAACTGATGAGGAAGATATAACTAATATTGTGCACAAAACTATAAGTAAAAAAAATCTACAGATTGGAATGGTTTTAATATGTCCTTGATTAAAAAAAATTATTGACTGTATTGTTTCACCTTTCACTTATATTTGTAATCTATCTCCTATGGCTGGGAAATTTCCCAATGGAATGAAAATAGCCAAAGTCATTCCACTTTACAAATCAGGTGATAAACACCTGTTTTCAAATTATAGACCCATTTCTCTGTTATCACAGTTTTCAAAAAATTCTAGAAAAAAATATTTGTAAAAAAGCTTAATGACTTTATTTCCAAAAAACAACATACTTTGTGAACAACAATATGGATTTAGGGAAAAACAGAACCACCTCACTTGCTCTTATAGATTTCATGGAATAAATTACCAATTCTATAGAGAGAAATGAATACGGTTGGGATATTTCTAGATTTACAAAAAAGCATTTGACACCATTGACCATAAATTATTGATGACCAATTTGTCCATATTAATAATTCAAATATTCAAACCTTTTAAAAGTCTCGTATGGGGGTACCGCAGGGGTTCAGTACTCGTTCCATTGTTGTTCATATAGTATATTAATGATTTATGTTTGGTTTCCAAATTGAAATTGAAACTGTCTGAAAATAAATTTCTAGGTGTGATGATTGATAATAAATTAAATTGGAAATCTCACATAAACCATGTTACAAGCCAAAATGTATAGATCCATTGCAATTCTGTATAAAGCTCAAGATTTCTTAAACCAGAAATCTTTGTGCACTCTCTATTACTCACTTATCGTCCCCATACATGACATATTGTGTAGAGGTTTGGGGAGACACTTATAAAACAAATACAAACTCCATTTTTCTGTTACAAAAAAAAGCCATACGAATTATCAGTAAAAAACCCTATTGTGAACCAACCAATTGTATGGGTGCAGCAGCTTAAAAGGGCATTAAATGGCTATCAATGTAATTAATAACTAATAAAATTAGTAATTAATTATTCATTAAAACTTTAATATAAATATTAAAGTTCCTCCCACGAGCATCATGATGTGTCAGGGAATATGCCTTTACGATATGTAAAATAGCGAGGATGGATTATTCAGGCGTTTGGTCCTAATAATCCTTCCCGCAGGATAACCACATGATTCAGCAGGAAACCTGCAAATTTAGTAACCAGTCTCATAAAATTACTAAAATAACCAAAAATATATAATTTTAATTAATAATTGAAATAACCAATATTAATGATTGAAGAAAACAATTTAATTAATAATCTGAAGGAATTTTGGAGTTCTACATAGGCTATTTTGACTCAGACTCCCACATGTTACAGCACCAAAACAGACAACAGGTTTAATAAATGAATTTATTAAACAAACAAACACAGAACATAGATGGGCTAATCTACGGAAGGAATATATACGAACTAGAGAGAGTAACAGTGGTGTGTGTGTGTGTGCGTGCTAATGTGCATGTGTGTGCGGGCGCGTGCAGGATGCCTTGAGCGAAGGCGACGCGATTGGGGAGTGGCGCCTGGCAGATGCGTGTGTGTGCTCGTGCACGAGTTCCTTTGTCTTGGGACAAAGTCTTTCAGTCTTGGGCTGCTTAGAATTTCAAATGTAGCTATAGGCGGGCGTCTTGGCGGCTGGATAACTCCATTTAGCTTCAGCAATTGCGAGAAGAGTTTGTTTCAGCTCATCGCTAATTTGTATTACTAATGGAGTTATCATCCATACTACAGCATGCGTGTTAGTTAATTGCAGCATTAGAACGTTAGCCAGGAAAAAAGATTATGCATGTAAAGACAAACAATCAATGGCTATTTAGCCTCATAAAATATAAAAACGGACACAATGCGATTATACAATTACATCAGTAATGGACAACTTAAATGCGGTACAGTTTAAGTTGAAAACCACTAAACTGCATAACTGCCTGGAATGTTAAGTTAGTCTTACTGAAGTTCATAGCTTGGGATTTCTCTCTGGGTCCACTGAACATCACAGTTCTGGCAAGGATGTCCTGCGGGGTGCGCAGATCCGAAGTCCTGTGTCCACTTGGAGTTGCGTGCTGCTCTGCTGTGTCGGTCGCCGTGAGGAATGTCCTTGCTGATTTGGAAAAGTTCTCTTTGAGTTGTTCGTGTTCAACTAGCAGTAGCACCGGCATAAGCTAGTTTAACAAGATTTACAGTCCTGAACTTAAATGGAGATTCCCAGAGATGTGAGCACTCTGCAGATCGGCCAAATGAAATTGTGCAGGATCGTGAATTCCAATACAAGTGCCGTCTTTTCGCTTGAAAAGAGTCTGGCCTTCCCTGGGGGAGATGGCCCAAAGCGAGTGTAGCTTCCCTTGGGAGAAGATCGCCAGAGAGGCGTGACCTCCTCAGTTGGAAGTGTGCCAAGAAGAGAGAATGAACTGGGTGGGGTCCCTAGTTATAAAAGTTCTATTGCCCGTTTTATTGCTTTTGGGCTCATTCTGTTGGGAAACGTAAAAGGAAGAGGGTGGTGCTGTATAGGATGTTTCCATTTCCTGTTGACGCGTGGGAAATGTAGTTCTGTGGACCCTACTCAATCCTCTATTTCTGCAGCTAAATATTCTAAAATTCTCAGACTTAGTGGAATACAGTATGATACAAACAATGTACAAAGCCAAAACTGGACAATTACCAGAAAGTATCCAGAAGTTGTATATGATGAGAGACAGTCAATACAATCTTAGAGGAACATTTATTTTTCAAAACCAAAATACGAACAAATATCAAATCTCATTGTCTGTCAGTTAAAGGGGTAAATTTGTGGATTCTTCTTCTGAAAATATAAAAACATGCACAACATTGGTAAAAAGCTCAAAAAGACTCTAAAAAGAATCAATTGGTTTTGAAATCACGCCATGGATTGTGTTAGTTATTATGTTTATTTTATGTATATATTTGTATTTTATGTATTTACATGGATTATGCAAGTTAATGTGTCTATGTTACCATGTATATATTTCAAATGAATGCAAACAATAGCAATGCATCAGCATTATTCTTGCTCTAATATTATTTCTGGGATAGTTGTTGAAGGGTAGGCTTAAATAAGCTTTGGCTTCTGCCTACACCCTTCGGGGAGCTTGAAAACTTTGAATCTTACTTTGATCTTCTAAGTTTTTTTATTGCAAGTGAACCGAAATAAATTTCTTTCATTCATTCATTCAAGGATCTTCAGCCTCTTCTCATAGCTTTCATCTTTTATACCGGAATCAGCTAAGTTGCTCTTCTCTGAACTTTTCTAGAGCCTTTATATCTTTCTTAAAGTATGGTCCCCAGAACTGTACACAATACTCCAGATGTGGTCTGACGAATGTGTTGTACAAAGAGAAGTATCAGCTCCTTGGACTTGTACTCAATACTTTTGGCAATGTATCCCAGCATCCGATTGGCTTTTTTTAACTGCTACAGCACTATGGCTAGAACCTGTGAGGGTTTGGTCAACAATCACTCCCAGATCTTTTTCATGTGGAGCACATTCCAGTTTAAACCTCCCATGAAGTAATCCTGTCTAATGTTTTTATTACCTATATGTACAACTTTACATTTTGCTCCATGAAAATTTGCCACATTTCTGCCCAATTATGGATTTTATCCAAATCATCCTGAATCACTTTAGTGGACTCTAAACTATTTGCAAAACCTCCCAATGTAGTATCATCTGCAAATTGAACTAATATGCTCTCAATATTCCTATCAAGTTCATTAATGTAGATGAGGAACAGCAGGGGTCCCCAACACGATCCCTGAGGGATGCCACTCCCCACCATACCTAGCTGAGATGAGATTCCACTGACCACCACTCTTAGTGTTCTGTCCTGTAACCAGTTTTGAATCCACTCCAGAATACCTCCTGTAACTCCAATGGAGCTCATTTTAAAAATTAGTCTCTTATGCAGTACTGTATCAAATGCTTTCTGAAAGTCCAAGTATATGATGTCATAAGCCCTGCTCTGATCATAAGTCTTGGTGGCTTCTTCAAAAGAATTCCAGGAGGTTTGTCAGGCATAACCTTCCCTTACGGAAACCATTTCCGCAAAATAATCTTGAGCATTGGACATGCCCTCTGGCCGAATAAAAACCCGCTCCGAGGTAAAAGTCTCGACAAAGTAACTGTTTAAGTTATCCGCAATATCCTTGTTATCATATAGCAGGGATCCATATTTATTCTTTATGCACTTAACCTCCTCTTTGACTTTATTTTTCTGCAACAGTACTGAAAGAAGCGCTTAGCATTAGTTTTTGCCCCTTCTGCAATTTGCCTTTCATACAGTCTTCTAGCATTCCTCAGCTCTTTTTTGACCACAGCCCGCATATTACAGTATTCAGCCTTAGTATTCTCATTGTTATCCTTTATGTACATCTTATAAAGATTCCTCTTATCCCTCAAACTCCTACAAATAGCTGTGGTCATCCACTGAGGATTCTGCTTTTTCAGCTTACTTTTGGACACCTTTGGAATGAATTTGCATTGTGAATCAAGTAAAACCCCCTTAAATCTTTCCCACATCTCATTTACAGATGCACAGTCCAGAAGTGTCTCCCATTTTATTTCGCTTAGATATGAGCAGGGATTAAAGTGGGCCGGAGCGGTCCAGAACTGCGTTCCACCACCTTAGTTTGAATAGAAATATTTATTTGACTAACAGTAGCGCTTCGGACTACAGATCATTTCAGCATGCTGCTTTCAATTACAGCCTGTCTAGCACTCTCTCAAAAGCAGCAAGATGCTCAACAAATCAGAGCGCAACATCAGTCTCTGCTAGCCCCGCCTTCACTAAACCACAGCTGTATCGTATGCTGTATTTCATTTGAATGAGTGCATCAGTCACGGACCAGCCTGCGAGGAATTGTCAGTGTTTGAAATGGCGTTTTTAGCCAAAAGTAAGTGGATCAACTTAAGTTGAAGTCGATGGTGAAGTTATGTAATATTCAACAACTCAAACCGGCCAAATAAAATAATTTAAATTTAAAAAGGGTTAATGTTAGCTGCTTTAGGCTATGTGCAAAACACTAACAAGGCTGTTTACCAGCTAGCTAGTGCATTAATAAAATTATTAGCGATTCAGTCAAAAGTCTGACAAAGGCTCAATTGCACCGATATGCGAGCAATGTTGGTTTGTGTTTCTGGCTCAGCAGTAACGTTACTTGCGCATATCTTTCTTTGACATAGTTGCCAGCTAGTTAGCGGCAGAGCTACTTGAAAATCATTGCGTTGAGCAGCACGTTTTTATGTAGCAAGCAAGCAAGCTATATTATGCTGGCAGCATCGCGGCGTCCTGTACTATCCAGGGATGCGTTTCTCAAAAGCATAGTTGCTAACTGCATTAGAGCATGAAACTATTAGAGATCCAATCAAAGCCTGACTACTTCGTAGTTTGTCCATTCACAGTCAGTGGTTCCAAAGACTCAGATTGTGCTTTGATTTCTTTTTAGAAAAGTTTTGTCAGAGTGTGATTTGAGGATGATTTAGATTGCTGCATAAGAGTATTGAGAAACCAGAACACACAAGTCTACAGCTCAGTGAAATCACTTGATACATCTAGCCATAATTTTGCATTGGAAATCAGAACATTTTGGAAGTAGAATATGGTTTGTGTGTGCAGGACAATATCTTGAAATCACAAAAAGATTCATAGATTTCTGTAATTTGTTCATTTTTTTATGTAATAGTTTTGATTTACTGTTTTAGGAAATGAAAAATACTGTAACAGTAGAATATCTTCACTGTCATACTTCCCAATATTCTGCAAGTTTTCAGCCAAATCCATCACTGCTTTTCTCTTGTTATGCCCACTTCCTGATTATGTGAATATGAAAATTCAATGTCATAGTCCCAATGGGCCAAAAATAAAGCGAATACAGTTATTTGCAATCATTTGTGTCATTTTCCCCCACTGCGCCGCGACACTGAATTTTAGGGTTCCCCCACCTGTCAAATCCCACTTTAACCATTGGATATGAGCACATCCTGTCAAAGTTTGCTCGCCTAAAATTAAAAATTTTGGTTTTGGAAGACACCTTTTTAACTCCCCATGAAACGTCAAAATTAACAGTAGAGTGATCACTAGTCCCAAGTGGCTCCAGTACCTCAACATTGCTAATTCTATCAGAGTCATTACAAGCACTAAATCTAAAATTTCCTTCTCTCTTGTTGGTTTATTAATTTACTGCACCAAAAAATTGTCATTTATAACATCTAGAAATTCTTCCTCCCCTTACCCTGTCCTTTCACCATTTCCCAATCGATACCAGGATAATTGAAGTCTCCCATAATAATAGTCCCTCCTCCTCTACAAGCTTGCGTAATCCTCTTGAATAGCATTTCATTGACAGTACTGTCCAAAGCTGGCAGTCGATAGCATACTCCTATGTTTTAACCTGTCTCGTGTTTGCCAATGAGCCTGACCCAGATATCTTCACAGGGCAAGGAATGTTCAATTTCAGGAAAATTCTGCTTCCTTCTGCTTGCACGTGGTACGGTAGAATCCCGGAGAAAACTACCGTGGAGGATCTGCTCCCAAGCTTTTCAGCTAATGCCACAAATTTGTCTTGCAGAACCTCAAACCTACCCTTACCTATGCCATTTGTCCCAACATGGACCATGACAACTGGATCCCTCTCCACTCTGGCCAGGAGCTTGTCCACACGCTCCAGGAGGTCTCCTACCTGGGCACCAGGCAGGCAATACACCGTACAAGACTTCTTGTCCTTGAATAGACTAAGCTGTTTATTCCTCCTAATAATTGAGTCCCCACTATCACTAACTCCCTTTTCTGGGGAAGAGGCCAACAGGGTGCCCTGATGCTCATCAGTCCCCCCACTCTCAGGGTCAGGGGCCAAGTAGAGTTCCTGCAAAGGGCCGGAATTGGTTGGACACCTCAACCACTGGAGAAGCTGTCACTGTGCGGTGTGCACGCCCTTAACTGCGCTGACGTCCTACAGTCACCCAACTTTCTCTCCCTGCCTGTTCTGTGGTCTCAGCACACCCCTGCTTTGGCGTAAAACACCGTTTCTCTAGCGACATACTACTCAGCTCTTCTAGGAACTCTCGCCGATGTATTTCTAAATTAAAACCTCTACTCTCCCAAGCAGACCTGGAGACATGCTTTTATTATGTGTCGGTTAGATTACTGTAATTCTCTGTACTTGGGTATCTCTCAGTCTTGCCTCTCCCGACTTCAGTTAGTTCAGAACGCTGCAGCTCGGCTCTTGACTGGGCCAAGAAAGAGGGACCATATCTCCCCTGTGTTGGCAGCCCTGCACTGGCTGCCAGTTAAATTCGAGTTGATTTTAAAGTTTTATTATTTGTTTTTTAAAGCTCTCCATGGTTTGGTTCAGGGTATATATCAGATCTTGTCTCGCCCTACTCCACTGCATGGTCCCTAAGATCATCCAATAAATTGCTCCAGTCAGTTCCTCGGTCAAACCTAAAAACCAAAGGTGACCGCACCTTTTCAGTTGCAGCTCCTCAACTGTGGAATAAACTACCTCTGGAAATCAGGGGCCTGTTGTTGAAAAGTAGAATAAAAAGAAATCCAGGATAAGTGAAAAAGCGAGGTTGGACAACGTCTCATAAGTCCATCCTGGTTTAATTGGTTGTTCGAACGCTGAGCCAGGCTGATGAGGGCAGCTTTGTCAAGCCAGGTATAACTAATTCGAGTAAGTCGTGGCCACGGCTTCCTTCAGTAGACCACAGAGGTTGATCACAGATTCACCAATGAGAGGACAGGTGTGGCTACTTTCCTCCAATGAACAGCGGATCTTAATGCTGGCGAAGGTGACACACCTCTTATAAAATTAAAAAAAAAATTTAAAAAAGCACCGCCGCTGTCATAAAAGCTCTGAGGCGCACAGCAGACGGCGGACTGATTAAATGAGTAAGTAATCCAAAACCATAATCCCTCATAATCAAAATTCAAGTTCTTTTCAAATAAACAATTGTGCTCTTTGCCTCAATGATAACCAGTGGAAATTGATCCATTGCAAAAATGTCTTGTAATGTTCATGCAGCACAAGTGGTCAAAAGGTGAAAATTGAATATAAGAACATTATGCAGTCTGGTTGCTTGAATAAATTGCTGATAATGTTCAAATGAGGTGTGTGAATTCTTTTGAAGGATCCTGCTCACACATTAATTTTATTCTTATTTTCTTCAACCAGCATGTCGTCCTTACAGGCGAAATGGAGAGGGTATTTAGCTTATTTTTTCCCGAGCGAGCAACAGCTCTTAATGGAGACATATGAAGAGGTTAAACATTTGATCAATAAAAAGGGTAACACTGCGCTATAATAAAAATATGGGAACATGCGTGGCAGACAATTGCAGACTGACTCAATGCGTAAGTAATCTAAAACAATACACTTTAAGCGCCAATGAATCATCATCATTGTAATTCAAGTTCTTTTGCAAATGCTGTAGCCTTAAATATGAGCAGTGGGAATTGATTCATTGTGCAAATCTTTTCTCATGTAACGTTCATACAAGCGCAAATACAAGTGGCCAAAAACGCACCTGGCAACAGGTGAAAATTAAATACAAGAATATTTTGCAGTCTGGTAAGTGCTTCAATAAATAGCGTATAACTATGCACAAACGGGGTGTATAGATTCTTTGGAAAATCAGGGCTCACACTTTTTTAATTTTATTACTTCAACCAGCATTTATATAGTTCAGTATAGGTTATATTTTTCTGCTCCATGCCATTTTTAGTCCTTTTTGCATGCCTTTTTGCCACAGCAAATTCCTTGTTTGTGTAGAGTTACTTCAATAAACCGTGTCTGATTCAGATTTTCACGTATGCACTGATTTTTTAGCAGTCAAGCAGAAGGCACACAGGTCTGTACGGGGGTGGCCCACCAACCGCTGAATTCACTCCTGCAGAATCAGTTGCACTTGACGAAAACCAGGGCGGCCAATGATGGAGGTTGCAGGGGGGTCAGCGACAGGCTCTGCAACTGAATTGCAGGCTGCGCCCTTCATAAAGGTACATAGTTGAAGGAATCAATACTTTTATGGTGTTCTGTGGACAATCTGAGTTTAGCTTGTCTTGCAGTGTCTGGCAATGAAATGAGTCTTCTGGACCAAGCGGAAGATCAGTGAGTGTTATTAAAGGCTTGACATGTCTTGCAAGTTTACACTTGGTTAATGTATGTTTTATTTGATGTGTCAGGGTGAAGGCGCATCTGCTGAAAATGTAGTTGATGATGAAACTATGGGCCCTATCTTCGCCAGAGTCCCTAAACCCGTTATTTGGGGATTTTTGCATTGCGAAAGGCGTTCCCCCGAAAGTTGCTATCTTGCACACCTGCCTATATCCTAAAACACCAGCGCTACCCGTTACATTATGCATAGGCGTGGTTTGGGCGTTACGCCAGTTAAACCAATCAGTGTGCCAGGTGCCACTGCCTTTCGGAACAGGCTGCGCTATCCCAAATCCTCAAACCGAAATCCGTGATGGAGAGGAAAGGTCGCCTCGTTTCTCCGTTGACGAAGTTAAACTGCTCGTGCATGAGGTCAAATCTAGTCAGGGAGGATCTGTTTTTGTTAACTTAATCATTAATTGTATTATTATTATTATTATATTATTATTATTATTATTTGACATGGACATATTGTTTAATGTTTGGTATGTAGTAAAAAAAAAAAAAAAAAAAAATCAAGCCTACCCTTTTGTGATGGAAACTTCAAAAAAAAAAAAAAAAGAAAAAAAAATGCGTTTAGCCATGTACTTCAACTCCCTCCCCGTCTGAAATGAAGCATAGAACAAAATCCCATTTTTAAAAAATAAAATTAGGTATATGCACTGGCACTCAGCGACGTAACTTTTTTTTTTTTTTTCCCCAGCGAAGCGGCATTTCAGAACTCTTCAGCGAATGAAGGTAATTCTGGTGATAAGTCACGTGGTTCCATCCGTTTACATTTTCCAATCGGACAGCTGTCTATTTTTTACAGCAAGTTGCGTGACCGTGCTGCAAAAACAGGTGTACATTCTTGTCGCCGAAATTACCTTCATTCGCAAGAGAGTTCTGAAATGCCGCTCTTGCTGGAAAAAAAATTTCCGTTACTGAGTGCTAGTGCATAGCGCCCTTGTGCAAGGCCAAATGCTGGTAGCGGGTGGTTTTAGGACCCGCTATCGCTTTCCCCTAACGTGTGTGTGGTCAATTGTGGGGAAAGCGCATAAACACGCCCACGGGCACACCTCCAGTCGCAAATAAAGGATTGGCATAATGCATAGCGGGTAGTGTGGCCGTAAGATATCGTTTAGGGATAGTAGAAGCTGCTAAAAAGCGTAATTCACGGTCGCGGGTAGTGGCAGCGGGTGAGGCAGTGTGAAAGATAGAGCTCTCTCAGTCCTGGATTCAAGGAGGTTTGAGGTAACCTGTCAATCCTGAAATAATTTTTCCATAATGTGTAAGAAGTCAGTGAGGTGATGCTCATGGAGGATATCATATGTAACAGGACACAGATGCTGAACAAAATGATGGCCTGCCGGCAGACCTGGTAAGAATCACATGAAGGACATCAAGCCCTTTTCAGACAAACTGTAAAAATGGGCTATTCAAATAAAGTTGCCTTCCCTATTGTAATAAAAAAATCCTGCTCTAAGCAGCTATTTGAACAAACCACAAATACTACACTTAACTAAAAAGAACTGGCAACATATTGATCTTGAACAACTTTGCCATTCACATCGTCAGGAAAAATGGCAGGATTATCCCAGTCAATTGGAGTGCCACTCTGGGAGCCCTTTCCCTCCTGATGGTGGCGATGTTGTAGACTGTGCAGGCGACTATAATGTCACAGGCCCTGTCTGGCTTGACCCTCAAATGGCGGAGGCACTGGAACTGGGTTTTCAGAAGGCCAAATTCCATCTCTATTCTTGCCCTTGTTCTTGCATGGGCCAGGTTGAAATTCGCTGTGCTACCGTCTGGGGGTCCGCAAAAGGGTGTGAGCAGGAAGCGGCTGGCAGCGTAGCCTTTGTCACCCAAGATTATGCCAGCAAATTCGCCTGAGGGTGCAAGATGTAACTGTTATACACCTTTGACACACTCTGATGTTCATATTTGCTTACCAAATGCATGGCACACCTTGAGACAGCCGCTGGTGAATTGTAGAGGCCGAAAGACTCGTGCGTCATGGACCGAGCCCAGCCACTTTGCCTCCACATTACTGAAAATGCAGTCAGCATCACAGATCATCTGAAAAGAATAATGTGTAAGCTATTAAGGCAATGTGAAGCCACACGATTAATTAATTTATTTATTAACAGTAACCATAAGTCATTCTTACCTGAACGTTGATGCTGTGGAATGATTTCCGGATTACAAAATCGCTCTCATTAACACCAGAGTGGCGCTTTGTCCTCACATGGGTGCAGTCCAGTGCACCAATGACATTAGGGAAAGCAGTTATAAAAAATAAAGCCTTATAGAAAATAATGTGCAGCTCATCCCACTTTACCTGTAACATTTTTTCTTTGTGTGTGTATTTCATATTCCCTGCGATTTTGTAAAAACCCTCCTTAATGTAACACAGTCGTCTGAGGCCAGGGAATGTTATAAAAATGTGCACGACTGAATTAAGAGCCAAATACACGAGACAGATGGCCCAGCACACAGCTCTTTTATTGAGGTTCTCCGCATCCCCGATGGAGTATAGAAGCCGCCGCTTCAAAAAAGCGGAGGGCAACACAGAACATCTGTGGAGCGGTCATTCTTGCGGCTCCGTGCTGTGACACAGACCATCTGTGGAGCGGTCATTGCGCGGCTCCGTGCTGTGACACAGACCATCTGTGGAGCGGTCATTGGCTGACTCCGTGCTGTGACACAGACCATCTGTGGAGCGGTCATTCGCCGGACTCCGTGCTGTGACACAGACCATCTGTGGAGCGGTCTGCTCCGTGCTGTGCGTTGCTGGATTCTGGGACCCAGAAGTCCACACAGGTAGCGGATGCCCTCTGCTGAAAATCTGTATCTCTCAAATAGATACTCTTCACTGAATGCTAGAGGATCGGACCTGTCCTGAAGTACTCCCTGGGGTCGAAATGCCCACCGGACAACACATGTTCATGGGACATAATATAGGGCAGGCTATTACCCTCATCACTGACTTAACTGAAAGCACCTTTGCAAGTGCAGCCATTTCTAATGACCCTTATAACTGCAATAAAATCAGATAATTGAGCTGGCAAATAATATGAATGGTGTTTATTTACAATAGCGAACACACGAATAGGCCTAAGTATGAAGAAGAACTTTCCTAATAGGCTAACTTTATTTGTGTTTTTTATGTTGATCATGATTTATTTATTTATTTTTTATTAATTTAGCCTACCTGTTGTTTGTTTAAAAATGAGGTCAAAACGTAGCCTCCATCAGAACATGGAATAACTATAAAACACATTGATTCCTGATCAAGCAGCCGCTGACTCCACAGATAAGACAACAGAATCAACTAAGCCTGGCATTTTAGCCTGGTCTGGAGCAGGCTAACTGTGGAGAATAAATCACCATGGTAACTTGACCAGGATGAAGTTATCCAGCTTTCGAACAACTGACTGCAGGCTAAATTAAGCCAGGATAGCCAACATATCCCGGCTTAATCATATCTAGGTTTGAACAACAGGCCCCAGGTCTTCACTTTCTCTTTCTATTTTTAAATCACGTTTGAAAACGATTATTTCTACTCTTGCTTTTTAATCCGCTTTTTTCATCTGTCTTTGTCTTGTCAAGTTTTTAATGTGCTGTTTTCCTGTTTTTGCTTTTTATTCTTGTCTTTCAATTGTCGCTTTTAATTGTGTACTTTATGTTATCTTTATTTATTTATTTATCTACTTCTGTTTGCTCTATATGTACATTCTTTTATTGATGGTGATTTCGTTTTACAGTTTTATTGATTTTTATAAATGTTTTAATTTTCCCATTTTATTCTTTTGCCAATTGTCATTGTATTTTGCTTCAACTTTTGTTGTTTTAAATGTGCTTTATAAATTAACTTGACTTGACTTGACTATTGATTTGCGTTGCGCCAACTGGCCCTGAAGATCAAGGATCTTGCTCTCCATGAAATGGTTGGGCAACCAGGTGGCTCATCGGTCAGGTCTTGGCGTACCACTGGGGCTGTGTGCTTCCCGGTGACCTGGGTTCGATTCGGCTCGGGTCATTTGCTGCATGTCTTCCCCATTCTTCTTCCCAACTCTCCTGTCCCTCTACACTGCATAACTATCAAATAAAGGAAAACATTCTCAAAAAAATAATCTTTTAAAAAAAAAAAGAATCTTGCTCTCCAGATACTCAATTAGCTGACAACGGTGGCAGACGAACCCACCCTAGAAATTTCTTTCCAAAAGTGCAATCATCCTGCAACTGTCACATAGTTTTGGCCGCACCTAATGACCTCGCTCACCCTAGATAACAAGGAAAACTAGAGGCACTCGTAGAGTGCAAACCTCCGTCAAGGCAGCACAATCCAAATCTGCATGAGTGGGAGCAAAGTTGAGTTATCGCGTGTCATAGGATTTCAAGATGGCTGCCGTGGCGGCCATATTGTTTTCAGTGATAGCGATGAAAATCAATAGGTCCATCCTTGATGTAATAGCAATCCACCCACAAAATTTCAGACAAATCCGTGTATGACTTTTTGAGTTATGTTGTTCACAAACAGACAGACAAACAAACAAACAAACAGGGGCGAAAACATAACCTCCGCCCCAACTTTGTTGGCGGAGGTAATTATTAATGCCGAGACAGAAGCTCAGGATCCACAATTTATTACCCTGAGAAGCCTTGAGCAACAGTCACAATAGAAACCGTGGGGGAAACTATGTAAATGGATAATAAGCCTCTTTAAGCAGGGGCTTAGTTTCAGTTAAAAAAAAAAATGAAATACCAAATTGAGACAAACTTGATATGTAATAAGCACTCTTAATAAGCGCCTTGACTTTATATATAGTCCCAGTACTATTCATATATTAATCTAAAAATATCACAGGGCTTTGCTGAGAATCCAGATAATGCCGGCTGGCTACAACACCCAGGAGGAGCATGAGAGGGCGGGGGGAGAAATGATGAATTAATAATTCAAAATGATCTTAGGAACAAAGCACTGAGAAATATGCAAAAAATATCAAATATAAAAAAATATTATAATAATGCACAACAAAATAAAATATAATTATAAACATTATAATAATATAAAATATAAAAAATGCAAAATTTGGACTGATCATTTTTCCTTTGTGGTCTTCAATTGTATAAACTCTACCTTTTATTCTCTCTCTCTCTCTCTCACACACACACACACACACAGACACACACGCCTCACTTTCTCAGTTCACGGGAAGCAAAGGTAAGATTTGAACCCTATCTTATTGAAGTTTGTTTGATTGTTCTCGTGTGGCACATTACAATAATGTTGTTTTTACATTCTTAATGATGCGCATGTATTTCAAGCATGAAAATAATTTTGCATTAAATATAGATCAACAAATTCATGAACTAATATAAAAGTTACTGACTTTGTATACATCTGCAAAATGAGGGATTAAACTTAACTGAAAGTTATCAATTTAAAAAAAAAATGTTTATATAATTTTATTTTTTTTCATTGCCATTTTAATGGCAATCCTCTAATGTAGTTGCTAACACAAGTTTTACAGACTGAATAAAACACCTTTCAGTTGTTCGTTGTAATTAGTTCATTGAGTTCATATGTTTTTTGCAGTTGATGTGGACCTTCTTTTCTTACACCTGTAGCATGAAAAATAAGGTGCCATGAACTGGCATTAACTGATGTGTCTGTTGGTGCCATTACAGGAGGACTTTATTTTAAAACGTTACCTGACTACTACACTAAACTACGACTCACTGTCCTTCCCTTGTTGGAAAGTGTTACTCTGGTACCACACTAAACTACGACTCACTGTCCTTCCCTTGTTGTAAAGTGTTACTCTGGCACTAAACTAAATTGCACCTCACTGCCCTTCCCTTGTTGAAAAAGTGTTACTCTGCTACTACACTAAATTACAGATCACTGCCTGTCGTCTGTTGTAAAGTGTTACACTCGTACTTCATTAACTGTCCCTCCCTAACACTCACTGCTGCATTTGATTTTACAGCCATTTGCAGTTTTTCCTCCATTGTCACACCACCAGCGGCTGTTGATCTGGAAAATTCTGTAGTCAGTCGACCCGTCAGTGTCGCAGTTAGTGGCCCTAGTGTTATAACTGGATTCCCCATTGAGCCAAGCAGACCCCTGTATGGACAAGAACCCCAAAATGATTACAAAACGCATTCATCACTGGTGCTACTTATGCTACTTATTTAAAGCTAATTCTACATTTTAACTGAGAGGGAGCAGAACACACACACAGAGTCGCTAATGGTAGCGTTAATGTGTGTGACATCAGGCGACCTGAAACACAACTGAACTATGGGGACGGAAGACACTTAAGGGCATCTAAAGTCAATTCCCATTGTTTTTGTTTATCGGTCAATCAGCGAGCCGCACCCAAAAACGAACCAAAAATAGGATTATCTACACATATATTGGTTGATGAATGAAATTGGTCATGTGACAATGCAAGATGTCAACAAAAGCAAGTGATTTGTTTATAAACATTGGACGTTCAACGTCCCATCTGAGAATCGACTTTAGATGCCCTTTAAAATCAGGATGTAACTGCACTGGGGAAAGACTGATCACTTGGGTTCATGCACCAGTGTGCAGGCAGGCAGTCAGTCAGCAATCAGATAATCTTTAAGAACGTTTAAAAACAGTAATATTTAAAATTCATAATGAATGGGAACTTGGTTTATTAATGATAGTAAAAAAAAAAAACAGAAAATGGCATGCTTGACTGCACATTAGAATAATTAGTTTGAGGTTACTCAGAAATAGTGTTTAACTTTACTCTGAAATGCTACTCAAATTTAAATGCTTATATGTAAATGATTCGGTACTTACAGTCTCCCAGAGAGACGCCCTGATAGTAAATCCATTCCTGCATTCTTAAGAGCCAGAGTCTGTAACTTTGGACCAGCTCATAGAAGGGGGTGATATATCATGTTCCAGTAGACCACTGAAGTTTTTTGTGGGGGTAGATATATTGTCCAAACTGACAAAATTACCTTTTTTATCAGAAAGATCCTTCGAGGTGGAAATTACAGCCCTTTTTAGGGTAGGGGTGAAAGCAGGCCTAATATTGACATCGTCAAAATCTGGACATTGACCTTGAATATTTTTTGGTGCGCCCTCAGTGACCCTCCTTGATCTTATGGTATATGAATATATGGGTAGAGTTCTTCCATGAACATTATAATTTCAAGGTTTACTGAGGGCGCCGCCTATGGATGGCGCTTCAAATCATGACTTTCTGCATTTTGGACTACATTTGAGACCCTCCCAGGGCCTGCGCCTTCGTTAAACCTTGCTTATTTATGTGTATTTGGATACATTGGGACTAGTTCTTTCCAAATTTGCATAAATGGCAGTATGGCTTAATAAGGCGCTTTTGCATAGGTGGTGCTTTTATGGCAAGAGCGCGATTTTTAGGCGACTTTCATTTGGCCACATCTCAGTGCGCCCCTATGGGTTTCAGTGAAACTTGTTTTATTGTGTTTCTCCATATCTCTGCTATTCATGATGAAAATATCAAGAAGGCTTTTTTGCCTCGTTAACCCTCTTTGTGCTAAAACGTTCACACCAGATCACACTCCACTTTAATCAAGAAAGACAAAAGGTTAGTTCTCCAATGCTCCAATAGGCGGCTCATATGGCAGGTGGCAGCACTGCTGTGACACGTTTTGATGGCATGTTCAGAGTCTGAATAGAGCCGTGGAAATCCTGCTTTATCATGAACATCTTCTGATTTTAAGACCTGCAAGCGGTACATCGTTCCATCTTTACCTTGTGGGATATTGTGCTAACGATTAATTTTGCTCCCAAGATATTAGATCATATATTTTCTGATCACATTTTTGAATGGGCGTGACCTGTGTGTATGCATAATGCATGCAGCAATGCAGAATGTAAAGACAAGGTCCTCAACCCCCTCTGAAAAGTACTATGGTTACCTTCTGGACAAGGATGCCCTTCAGTTAGTTTTTGAACTATGTCGTGAGATTTTCTGGACAAGTTTGTCCCATATTTTTTAGTTGATGTGGGTTAAAACTTCTGGACAAGGATGTCCTTCAGTTCATTTTGAACTATGTTGTGAGATTTTCTGGACAAATCTGTCCAAACGTTTTAGTCAGTTGTGAACTATGTGCAATTCAGTTGCTGTCCTGAGAACCTCTTGAGGAGTGTGTCCCTTAGTTAGAATGGCAGGCAGTCATTTATTTCAGACTATTTCAGGAATACCAACGCAGAAGCCTCTGTTACTGGTACAATTTTTATATAGTTTTTATTCTGTGCTAAACAATTCTAGAATTATTGAGTCTTTATTCTGTGGTGGTGGCACCAACAGAAAGATGCCGTCCATTAAAGGCCTAAGTATCTTCAGCACCCGATGGGTGCCTTGATTGTTGTTTTTCTGACTTTTCAGTTTTAAAATTTTAATAAATTGTTGCTTTTTTTTTTTGAATAAGTTCTCTTGCCTCAATGTTTTGAAAACACTCAAATAATTCTCCCCACTGGTTGGTGGGGACTAAAACAAAATGGGCATTTTTCGGAGGTGGTGCTTGATTGCGACATATGTCAAACTCTGGCATGTAAAGGGTTAATGAGGCAAAAAGCCTTCTTGAAATTTTTATCATGAATAGCAGAGATATAGACAAACATAATAAAACAAGCTTCACTGAAATCCATAGGGGCGCACTGAGATATGGCCAAATGAAAATCGCCTAAAATCGCATTCTTGCCAAAAAAAGCGTCACCCTATGCAAAAGCGCCCTAACTAAGCCACAGCCGTTTTTTGCAAATTTGGAAAGAACTAGTCCCAGTGTATCCAAATACACATAAATAAGCAAGGTTTAATGAGGGCCCAGGCCCTGGGAGGGGTCTCAAATGTAGCCCAAAATGCAGAAAGTCATGATTTGAAGGGCCACCTATAGGCGGCCCTCAGTAAACCTTGAAAATTATTATGCTACATGGAAGAACTCTACTGACACATTCATATACCACAAGATCAAAGAGGGTTACTGAGGGCGCACGAAGATATTAGAAGGACAACGTCCAGATTTTGACGATGTCAATATTTTGGCCCCTTTGACCCCTACCAAAAAAGGGCTGTAATTTCCACCCCGAAGGGATCTTCTGATAAAAAAAAGGTAATTTTTGTCAGTTTGGACGATATATCTACGCCCACAAAAACCTTCAGTGGCCTACTGGAACATGAGATATTACCCCTGGTTCATAGTTACAGACTCTGGCTCTTAAGTGTCTTCGCCAGCTCACACCGGCCAAAGATCTTAGCGCTAAGCGGTGCCCGCTAACTGGGAGAAACACAAGAACCCGACAGATGATTCTGATACTGATTCGTGCTTCTGTCTTCTTCAAAACTTGAATGCAGCGAAAAGTAGCTGGAGCTTTTCTCGGTTGGATCGGTTCATTCTTTGATGAAATGTACACTGATCAACTTCTGAAAAATATGAGGAGTGAAACTTGATCTCTCATTATGACACCTGGCAGTGATCCTAAACAAGAACCTCAAATATACTGGTTTGTCTGGCTGCATTAATGATTCCCCTGCAAATGTGCAGGTCACGCCCCAGTACCGTGGCAGATGCTGGCTTTTGGACCCAACACTGGTTACAGCTTAGATTTTCCCTGTTGTCTTTGACCCTGAGAACATTGCAGCTGTTTTCCCAAACCCACATGGAATGTGCTCAGCATTTATGGTCGAGAGCGAGTGGACTTTTCAAGTCACAGCTTTTTGACTATATTTGCATTTTCTAGAAGGTTCTGACATTCAGAATTGGGCATTATTTCACTGAGCGTGCAGATATCCTCCATAAAAACTCTTAGACATTGTGACTCATTCCTCTCTGTTAGCACATAAACACAATTAATGCATGATAGACATCCGAGACAAAAGAGATTTCAGGAAGTAGTCGATACAATGCTGGGTTCAATGTGATTCATTTAAAAACCTGACTGCCTGGAGGTTAATACTGTCTCTGAACCTGATAGTGCAAACAGTGGGTTTTGTGTGTCGGTCTCAGCTCTTCTCTCACAGGTATGACCTGCCCTGAGGGAAGGGTATAATCAAGCCATTTTCCAGGTGACTTTAGGGTCACTGCCCTCAGGGCATCTTTTCTCATATACAGTATATACCACTCGCATGGCTTGTGAACTGCCAACAGGGGAGGCTCAAACAATCCCTTAAAAAAGAATCTTTGGTCGCAACCTGTTTTCAATCAGTCATTTAAATTACCATTACAGAATCTCCGAAAACTCCAAACGTTATCAGGTGTGGCCAGTTTTCATTCATAACAAATACCTGTCAACTCTCACGCATTCGTTGTGAGTTTAAGTGGCATATTTCGTTCCCCTGCTGTAGTCAGCAATAATTCAATCAACGCCAGATTTAAGAGATTCTCGCGCAAGAGAATTGAAGTCCTTGTGCACGGAGGGGTTGGAGGCAATGGAATTGCATAAGACGTTTCAAATGATCTTATTTCATTTAAACGATCGAAACACATGCATTGCTCGTGTGATGATGTCAAAAGAACCAGTCGATTGCACCTTCAGTAAAAAGACCTATAAACACATGCATTGCTTCCAACCGCTGAGTAAAGAAAAGCGTCTGAAGTCCGGAGTCGCAATCGGTATGCGTTACAAATGAAAAACTAGCCACACCTGATAATGTTGAGAGTTTTCAGAGACTGGTAATTCAAACAAATGATTGAAAACAGATCGTGACCAATCATTCTTTTTAAGGGATGGGTTTGATCCTCCCCTGTTGCCAGTTCACGAGCCGCCGCTGATATACCAATAATTTTCTGTGCTGTTTTTGCAACTGTTTTTATTGTTTACTGGTCTTTCCTGTCAGGTTTTCTCAGCGATGATGTCAAATAACCAGTCGGTGCACCTTCAGTAAAGGACCTATAAACACGAGACTCAAACACTATTTTCCCTCAAACCTGATCCTGTAAAAAAATGTGTAAAATCTTTTCATATTTTTCTCCCCATTTAAGTTTACCTGAAATGTCCTGCAGACTCATTATATTTGTATGAAAATGTATCTAAACTTATATGTGAGTCCTAAAATAAACACTCAGATCAAGGATATTTTCCTCATGCCTTTCACTTGAGTTCAGTATCTTCATATCTGTAAAATTGCTCATTATTGTTGTGTATCTTTATAATGACCACAGTGTCATCAACAAATTTAATATGCAATTGTTTCATTTTTTTTTTTTTAGCAGAATAAGAGTGAGAAAAAGAATCTTGATCGTGGCTTTTTTAAAACTAAAGAGGATGTAGAATGGCTGGTAAGAATTCACTGCATATTTCATTTTACAAAAGATTGTTCCATTCCCAAACCAGTAAAATTCATCTGTGCCTTTGGGTTGGGTTCTGAGCGGCACCTCTGTAAGATCTGCAAACGCTGATGCGTGGGGGAGCCCAGAGGCTGTGGCGACAAATGGCTGATAAGCTCGGTCCAGAGCCATGCCAGATAGCAATAAAACTTTTGTGGACTTCCCCAGAATGCTTGCTCAGCCTGCATGTGGAAGGTGTTAATGGTCTTACTGTTACTCTGTAATGGGGGGGGGGTAGTTGCAAGGCTCTGGCTGACACAATGCCCCTGTGGGAGTCATATTACTGTCCTCAGTCTGAAAGGTTACCTATTATGCTATTTTCCAAGTTTATATTTTGGTCTTTGACTCCCCAGAGTACTCTGATCGCAAAAATAAAAAAAAAAAAAAGGGTACTTATTTCGCTCATACTGCCGTCCTCAAAAACCCCATTTGTAGTCCATAGTGGTCTCTGCCTGAAACGCCTCACTGGGGGTGGCTCTTCGCTATAGCCCCCCCCACCCCGTGTGCCCACTTTCTTCTGACTGGCCAGCTCTGTGGAGGGCGGAGTTGGGCGGACGAGGCAGCAGAACGCAGTTTTCGTGTCCCTCTCCCCAGAGTGAAACTTTGAGACACGGCTGCCATCTGATAAGGAAACGGGGCAAATTCTCTAATCTAATGCAGTACATGTGTATAGAACTAATGAAATGAACTTGTTCCTAATAAACGCAGTGGCAAAAGTGGAGGAGGCACTGAAAGTCTTGCAGCTCTGCTAATTTAATTTGCTATCGGCTACAGTTTGCTCTGGCGACAGTGGTGAGTACAGCGGTTCCTCTATTCTGTAGCTAGGATGCAGGAAAGCTAGAATCCACCTTATTTAGACACATTTGTAGAACGGTCGACATGCCCAAGTGTAGACCGGAGACCGTTGAAACCGGTGGGTCTGAGTTCAGAGGAAACATGGACAGTGAGGAGCAGCTAAAAGTGACCAACAGCTTATGGACTGCTTCGTGTGTATTAGGAGCTACTGGTTCGTGTGCATAGCTGTGGTGTGTTGTTAGCGTGGAGAAACAAAACAGCTTCTGCGCTTGTATGACGGAGGGCTTAAAGCTCCAGGCTAAACTGCCTTTTCGAAATTGCCCGTGGTAATGGTTTACTTATTGCTTCGAATGACCAGCTTTTCCTCATGGAAAATGGGCGAGTTATGGATAGTGCCGAGAGCGAGATAGAGCTCTGGTTATGTCATGAACATAATACAGGTTTTTACAGACCGTAGTTTGTTCCGTTTGCGTGAACCGTTGCCATCGTTTGATAAGTGAAGCGATCACTAACTGTAGTGGCTACAATCGGGCAACGTTATGATGAAACTGCCACATTGATGCTTACCGGTAACAGAAGCATACCGATCAGAATTATTGCATATAAGTTAACCAGGAGCATTTTATAATTAGCACGGCACGCAAACTAACGTGCAGTAGCTGGTAACCGGCGGTCATAACAACCACAGAGACGAACCCTTGCAATACAGGTTTTACAGACAGCAAGTTCTGTTACTGTGACCAGTTGTTATAAGCATCCAAATTACAAACAAGTATTAAGAGTTAGCTTCAAATAAGGTTTATGATCACACACCTTCTGTAGAATTTCCCCTGGACCGAGTCCACTACACCCAAGATAAAATGTTAAAAATGGGTTTCACTGAAAGCGATATCTTTAACCACTGCACAGTCAACATCACTGACGACATACTTTCATGCCACATGGCTGTGCCCACCTATCTTTACATTTTGGAAAACAGTCATCAACAAACTCTCCTCCATCCTAGGTTGCAGCCTTCCAGTCTCCCCCATCAGTATGTCTGTTGGGAGAATTATCTTCTGTTGAACTGCCACCTGACAGCATCACGCCCAACTTGGATCGCCCTAGCAATGGCCAAAAAAGACTATTTTGCTAAACTGGAAAAATAAACAAAATATCACAACATCTCAATGGCTCAATTTATTATCCGATTACATTACCATGGAAAAAACTTAGAGCATCAACTGCAAACCAAGTTGACCAGTTTGGCTGTCATTGGGCTCATTTTACAGAGCTCCTCAGCATTCCAGACTAATCCATATAAATAACACACAGTGCTCTTCTTCAACCACACAGTCACCACATATCATACCTACCATTTAAGGAATAAACCAGATGTCTCCGGCCATACAACCCCCACAAACATTAATCCACACCCCTGTAATATGGAGCTCCACTACGCATATTTATTAAAGTACATGGACGTGTATATACGTTGATGTGTATTTAAGTATATGTGTGTATATATGTGAGTATAGCAGTTTTCAGTCCCTCTGTTTGCTGTCTTTTTGTCTAATGTTGAACACTATCCTGACCAGCAATGTGAAATCACTGCATAAAACTGTTATTTGTTTATTTATTTTCTTTTCCTCTTTCTTTTTTTTTTGTGTACATTTTTAAGATTGTTACATCTACCTGTTATTTGGTTTTTGCTTCATCATATTTAATTAGTTGCATTCATTTGTGTAATCCCTCCTGTTTTCTCCTGTGTTATACCCCCTCCCTCTGAAGACTCTGTGTTAGTACAAATTTATTGTTGATAAAAATAAAGCTGACCTCCCAAAAAGGGGGGTGGTGGCGAAAAAAAAAAAAAAAAAAAAAATTTCCCTGATATCCGCTTGCATATTTAGGACACAAACATTAGCAACAGTAACTTACGTTTAGCCGCTGTGCTACAGCCACAATCAACTGGCTATCATCTCAGGTTGGCTTATGCAGTAAAAGCAACTTACAGCTTCGTGTCTGTGAGTCTCGGACAGTCGCGATCAATACAGGCTTTATCATCAGATATTTTACAAAGCCTGCATTTGAGGCCAGTTGTTAGTGCTATCATTAGCGGTCCTGCTAGCCACCCGTAACACGTTAGCTTCACTTACAATATTTGCTGTTATATCGTTACATTTACAGCCAGGCTCCGGCGCTTGATCGATGCAGCTGCTTCAGGTTTGAGAAGCAGCTGAAACGCTTTATCCTGAGTCGAATTATCCTTTATTGATAAAGCTGTCTTTGGTGAAATGCTGAGCACAATCAGCTAAAGTTCCCTTTGGCGTGGCTGTTTGCTGCCAGCAAACAAAAAAAGCTACCCATTGATTTCTGGTGGCATTCTCTTTTGGAAGAGAAATAAGTGTTTTCTTTGCGTCCAAAAAGTAAACGGACAAAGCAGCTTTGGAGAGATACTGACAAAACTGCACCTCAAATGATATTTAGTTCTTCTTTTGTATTTCCAAAAGTGTAGACGCAACTAAGGCATAGTATGATCTGCCGTTGTTAGTGCCTGCTAGAATAGTGTCCGGTGTGGGCAGGTCCAGCGCCGTGATTGGCTCTGGCAAGGTCTGTACTAATTGGACGGCACAACCTGACGTCAGGTTTTGCCCAGATCTCGCGAAGATCTCGAGTAGCTGTTCAGAGGGGGAAATCACGTTCACTTAAATCACGTTCTTGGATTACGGCAAAACCCCTGTATCTTATGTTTAGAAACTTTTCAGTGGTTGAGTGTGGACAACTAACATTATAACATTACTATTATGTATTAAAAGAAGGATCAGCATCATAGGTCCCCTTTAAGTTAAAGTCCAGTTAAATTAATCTGTTTCAAATAATGTAAACCTCTGGGAATTTCATAATATGCTTATATGTTCAATATCCCGCTAAGAAATCACTTATATACTTAGAACAAAAAATTCACCTATATAATAATTCATCTTAAGACTTTTTTCATGACAATTACATCATATTAGTACATATTCATATCATGTTTGGTCTTGTTATTCTCAGGGGAATCCAAGGAATCGAATGGAGTATGTTTCATTCCCATTGAAATTATAGTTCATTCCTTTTGGAAACTCCTGAGAATTTGGTCAGAATCCTCTCTGGTAATCACTCTATTCTCCTCCTCTCTGCTGAAGTGTTTTATTACATCCTCCAAATGGTGGAAACCCAAAAACCAGATTCGACCCCCTTCCAGGTGTTTTATGGCCATGCCGCCTGGATCAAAAGGCGTGATTTGGCTTAAAGCAAAGAAACAATCCATTCTGGGAAGATCGTATCCGATCTCTCCCCGTAAAGTGCGTGAGTAGACTCTATAGCTATGGCGGATCGTCTCTCTGATCTCGCACTCACCCAACTCTTTGTGTGTAGCTGTCGCCAGGTATGACTTTTATATTGGTCTAAATTTGTGGTAACTGATATTTGGTCTGTTGATTTAAGCTCTTGCCTACCTGGTGAATAAATTATTGTTATTCCTTTTAAACTTGCGTGGTCTCTATGACTCTTAATCCTTTTATTCTTTCTAGCCGCATTGCACGGATACCTAGGGGGTATAATCCCAACCGAGGAATGACTGGCCAGCAGCCTGGTATGGGGAATTGGTTTTTAAGTTGGAGGCGATCATGATCTACTTACATAAAGGGTTTGTGTATTGCGGTTCTGGGATTCTAGCCTTAAGGAAACCCATGGACGAAAAAGTCAGTTATCTGTTAAAATTCCCTGAAGGAACCCATGGGCGTGCATAGATCTGGGTTCGCTGTATTCACGCCAAAAGATACTGTTGCAGTGATGGCTGACTTCCAACCTCTAATCTAATCGGCGAACCTAGGATCCGGTAACAGTACTAATACCCGGGAGTACATGTTTCGTGACGGCGGTAGTCTCCTAAGAGTTTGAGGTGTAGTCACTTCGAGACCCACGCAGGTTTCCTAGATTATGGATTCTAATTCTAATTTGGAGTCAGATATTTAACGAGAGTATACCTAAATTTGGTATTCTAAATTTATTAGGGAATCAGATTAATTGTAACCGTTGTGCTTTTGTGCCCCGTTGTTCGAACAGAGAAAATATATCCATTTTATTGTGATTCGCACCAGCCAGGGGTCGCACGTGCTAATACCAGCCCATGAACACGTGGAGCCTTCGCCCCTGCAATTTCCGGTCGTTGGTATTGTTTTGTGGGTTTTACAGTGGTGACCCGGCGTGATTGTTTTCGAGTAGTATACCGTAATATGTCATTTTTGGGAACCTTTGCATTCTGCGGCGTGATGGCTTGTGTACCATACCAGCGTGATCCATTTAATCGGGAGTGCATGGTTCTATTTCCCGACGGGATCCGAGGTGTTTCCGCATTGTGCTGGCTGGTGTGTGAATCTCCACATCCGATGTGATCCTGGTTTTTACGTGATCTGGTCGGCTCCATCAGTCGTCATCCACATGTGGTAAGTACGCGGTGTTTTCTACTTTGTAGGATTCAAGGAAAGTAAGAATTCACTGCATAGAGACCGTTGCTAAGGATCGACACATCCCCAAATAGACCGTAGAAACCAGGCACAAGTTTCAATTCTATCTTTTTTCGGGATCAGAGAATGGAGTGCAAGTTGAGGGAATGTTTGCATAAGCCTACTTTGTTTTTCAGTTATCTCTTTAGACTGCTCTGTTTTCAGATTAATCCGGTCATTTGATATTTTCATGCTTTTGTGTAGAAGGTTTAATGGCAAGTTGGAGATGATTGGGTTTCTGTGTGTGTGCAGTCGGGGGTTTCGGCATTCTTTAAGTGGATGCGAATATCTGTTGTTGCTTGACACATTGGGATGTGCTCTTCTTGAACCGTAGGTTGTTTGTATTTGTACCTAGGTTATGCGGACGGGGTCGCGCCTCGTGCCAACGCAATGGCAGAGATAAAGCTTGCCACTTAAGGTGTTGAATACTCTTGGCCTGCGCTGGAAACCGGGGAAAGATTATGATATTGTGTTTGAAGGTTTACGTATGTGTACAGAAAGTAATCGGCAATTGTGTGTATTTGATGGATTTGGTGCAAGGTCCTGCTGTAACTGCGCAGACAATCTTGCCCAAATGCGGGAAGAAATGGGGCACTGGTGAAATGCCAGTGCGCTTTGAAGGAGTCTTGCATGTTGGGGAGTGAGGAGATTAGCTTTGAAATATCATTGACTTACGGATTTAATCGTTGTAACAATCGTACATAGGGTAGGGATTAGGCCCCGAACCTTGTGTGTAACAGGCGGCGGGGGGGCTGCAAAGTTCGAGGGCACGTTAAAAAGGTGTGTATAGTGCTGGGGAGTAAACTGAAGGCCCCGTGTCCAGTGAAGTATGAATTGACATACTGCAGTGGTACCGTCTAGTCGGGCGTGTTGTCACATGTAAGTGTGTGGGCATCATGTGGTACGTGGGCGACAGCCCACACCTAAGCAGAGGGGCAAGCCGACCTCTGTGAACAGGCAAGGCTGGTGAAAACGGTCAAAGTTTCTATTCCCATAGCAAAGTGGGGTAGGGATCAGACCGCCGGCTCCCATCTGGGTGGCTGGTAACCACTACGGGATTCGTGGATCGCTATAGACTGGGTCACCCGGCGGTCGGGTCGCGTATGGCATTAAGTCCTAAAGTTGGCCGGCCGCTCAATGTACAGTCAGGCCACTACAAGCTAAAAAACGGATGCGTTAGTAGGAGAGTGGTGCTTCTGTGATCGGTGAGCTTTGCAAGGAAGACACCGGGAAGCAGAAGGCAGATTTCTGAACCTGGGGAGCCTGGGCGAAGATCTCTGTGGGAAGGGATCTAGCCTAGAACTGCGCCCTGGGAGGAGGTTCAAAGGATCATAGTGGGGTTGCAAGTATGTTCATTAGTGCTCTGACCCGCATCATTGGCCCGGGTTTGAGTTGACAAATGAAGCTTAGCGAAAGTTCAGTCAGGAAGACTCTCTCTCTCAAGACGTCAACTCCGTTTATTTTCTTTTCGTTCACTTCGCATGCTCGCCCATAAACCTCTGCAGTCAATGTCTGTGGGTCAATTGAGCAGTCAGCTGGTGTAGCAGCTGATCTCTTCCATCCAACCGTGGCTCACCTCAGTCGCATCGCAGCCAATCGTTATGTTGCTGTCTTTTTAAAAATGTCCTTTTCTCTGCTCTAGTTCGTTCATGCTGCCGTTCGCTGACCCTCCTCCTCCCCAACGCCACCCTGCTCCATTAAACCTTCCGTACTGCCGCTCCAGCTTTGTCAGCCTTCAGCCACCACCGCCACCAGTGTCTGGACTCTTCGGGGATTTTCCTGCTGCTGCTCTGAGCCGTGCTCCTGCTCTCTTAGTCTTCGAAGAGTCCAAGCCCAAAGACTTGTCTGATTTTTAAGCATGTTAATTCTGACTGCTGTCTTCCTGCTGTCCTGATCCTCTCATCCCTAATTTACAATCAATTTATTATTCAGCCAGCGGAGGATGGGCTTCCCCAGAATAGCCAGGTTCCTCCTGAGATTTCTTCTCAATGAGGAGTTTTTTCTCACCACTGTTCGAGGCTTTTTCTCCCTACAGGGAGTTTTTTGCCTGCTATTCGGGATTAGGGATTAGTATGGGCTCTGCCCTTTTTCTCTATAAAGCGCTATATAAATAAAATTGAATTGAATTCTACTTATGCTCAACGATATAAAAATTTTTCTTGATTTCACTCGAGTCTCTCCTGATTGAAATATTTCCATCCTCTTGTCTTGTTAAACTTTGTGTAAAGGTAATAGCTTACGGTTTCACTGCCCAGTGTGTGCTCTTTTGATCAGCGCCCTGAGAGAGCTGCAAGATGGCATTCAGAAAATTGTCATAATTTGGACTTCAAGTTTAAGTAATGTGCATACTGCACCATTGGGTTTCGGTTAAACAAATTGCAGAAGTTTTTCGATGCCGGCAGTCTTCGGGACACGGACAGCGATTAAATTAATTCTTGATTGGGTTTTGTGATGCGGTATTTCGCAAGCGGAATGTTCAGCAGTTTGGTGTGGGCTAGGTTTGTCGTTGTTACGTGACGCGTGGGCTTCTCGGACTGCGGGTTATTTGTGTTTCATGCGCCAGACTGTGCGATTTGTGGGAGAACGTGTCCTGGACGTGGCAACGGGGAAGCTTATCACTGAAAGTGTTGAATATTTTGCATTGCACGAAATTGGGAAATTGCCATTATGACAGCTTTAAAAATCTCCTTGCATTTAAGCTTATCCCAAGTACGTATTGAAGCTGCCATATTACCTTTGCACAAAGGATTATCAAGTTGAACGGCCATTTTTGGCTCGCTTTGTTGGGGAATATAACGTGGTTTCATCTGAGGGCAGCCATTGGTTGAGTTTGCATGTGGGTAGGTGCTTCCTCCAAGAGGGGGGGAAGTCTTAGCCGACCCAATGGGTCACGTGACTATTCGCCGGTGAGCTGGTTAGCTGATACAGCCCCCAGGTCAATCCGTGTAATCTGGTGACGTGGCCCGTTGCAGGTGAGCTGGTTGGCTGACCCGGTCCTCATCATAAACGCGAGTCAAATGGCGCTTTTCACATCGGCCAATCACCGCCACGGTTTAATGCTGGTTTCCTGTTCCCCTTCCGAGGAGAAAGCGGGGCCAGTGTCATGTTGCATGCCACACCCCATATCGCATGCTGTGACCACCATCTTGAGTGTGGCTATTCACTAACAACTTACTTGCCTTCTAATCGTTATATTTGAAGCAAACTGCCTAGTCTAATTACGTTTTTTGTGTGGATTTCACTAACCACCAAATAAGTTTATTGGGATTTATGTTTGGTTGACCATTTGTTGTATACTGTCATTGCCACTGGGTATCAAGTAACATCTGAGCTCTAAATGCCTAGTGGGACATTGGGTCTGTGTTGTCTGCCCCAGCTGGGGGGACAGTTTATGGCCTCAGGGAAGTAGGTAATTAGATTTGGAATGCCTACATGAGTTACCTTTAGGAGGAAAATTCCTCCCCTACATTTATATTTTCCTAAAATTCATTTCTAGTAAATTTGCATTCGTCCTTAGGTATTGGAGCCAGATGGGCTTGGTCACTTTTGGCAAAGATTAGTGTATTGCTACTCAAACTTGTCTTGTTTCTCACAGCCTGCCATTCCTCTGCTTGTGCCCCCTCTCTGATCCTATTCACCCCTTTTGTCAGTTAGGACTCGGTTCCTCAAAACATGGATTACTTCAATCTATAGGTCTGTACTCTTTATAGAGTGCATGAATTAATCAGGGTTACTAGTACATCAGTAACTCAACGATAGTTGCCTGCATTCCTACTGAATTGCGTAGTTCAGCCTATTTTCAATGTCTGTCATCGTTTGTCTTTTTCAGTGTCTGAAGCTATGCAGACATTCACCCTGCATAGTTTATTCTTTTACAGTCTTCACACCGGAGAGCACCAGGGGGTGAGTGAACATCCTAGTTGCGGGGCCATAAAATACCCACTCAGGGTAACAGGCCCCACCAGAGCCACTTTACAACCTTCATTCACTCACACCCCACTTGGATTTCTTCATGTTTGTCTTTGTTTTATCCTGACACGAAGGGGAAGCCATAAAGCATTTTTTCCATTTAAAACTGTGGTACTAACTGCATCTGTTCTTTCTTTCTGAAAACAGGGGTGATGGAATCTCAACAGTGCCATTCACTCATCCTCAGTCACTGTCCCCTTTGAGGTGTCGTAAGGTTACCCAGACGGCGGGGACATGTGAATAGTAGGGTAATTGCATGCACTGCATTAACTCTTTCATCCATTGTTTTCCACAGGACAGTTTGCTGGCTCAGGAAGACCCCAACTAATCCTGAGTGTCTCATTTCAAAATGCTTCCAATTAACTTTCACACTTTCTGATTCCTGCAGGTTGAGTTATAACAGATTACCTTGGTCATGTCTTGTCTTGGTCTACCTTGTTGTTGTCAATTTGGCAGGGTGCTGTTTCTAAAATTTTCTATACAGGCATCAAGGATTCGAGGACCTGACTTGGCCATTCACACCTGAGGGAATAGAAGCTTCATTCATATGCTTTTGGCTGATTTGGGTGTCAGGATTTCATCACAAACCCGCAACATGTTAATGAATGCCTGGGTGTGATTACCGCCAGGGCATAATACTCCCTTGTCCACCCTTCTGGCTCCTGGGAGCCATTTCTTTCTGATAAGCAACTCACTAAGGACACACATTCGAATTCCAGCTGATATGTGCACCAACGGGAGCCGCCGGACCTCAAACATCTCTACAGCAACGGGTTCATACAGGAAAAGGACATTTTCATATGGACAAACTGCAGTTATGTTTGTGATGGTGATTTGTGAATTACATGTAAAGAGTGTGGGCTGATACAAAAATAGGTTGAGAGGAATCAATTAAATTCTATGTTATAATGTGGCAGTTAATGGACTGGGGCATATAGGTTCCTTACACTGAAGGCCAAAGGTAGTGTGCCTTAAAAGTTCATAAAGTAAGGTAGAACTACATATGCATTGATCCAGATTAGCCTAATTTGCCTTTATAATATTTTTTTCAAAATTAAAATGGAAATTCCGACAAAAACTGCTTCGGACCAGCCTATTATGTGTATCAGCCCCACTCTCAGTTGATCTCCATATCATATCATGTGACATAAATTGCTGAATGTCTGGACATTTGAATTTCACAATTTACAATACTTCACCATATGACTTCACAATTTACTTCCTGTAAATATTCTTTGTTGTTTTCATTTGTAACTGTATTTTTTTTTTTTAATGCATTTTAAATCAAATACCTTGACAATTTGATATTGTAACCTCCATTGATTTTTTTTTTTTCCTCTGGGGTTTTTTTTTTCCAGTTGGTTGGTTACTTAGTTAGTGGCACATACAATCTTTTTTGCTTTCCTAGTTGAGTGTGGGAAAGTTTTGGTTGATGTGCTGGTTTGTTCTGTAATGTGGAAAAAAAAAGCCACTAGATGGCAGTATTGACATTTTTTGTTAAGCCCAGTCTGGAGCAAGGTTGGGGCATGTCCTGGGCATGCCTCAGAGGGGGGCTGAAAAAAGAGTATATGAGGAGAAAATTGAGAGAGTGAAAGGAGTAGGAGAAATTGCAAGGAGAAATTGTAGAAGGATACATTTGACCAGACCTGTCACTCTTTTCAAGACCTGTGAAGCTTTTTTTGTGGATTTTTGCCTGTGTTGGAGCATTTTCCTGTCCCAGGACATCGTAACACAGCAGCCCATCTCAATTACCAGGGACTGTAAATATCTCCTTTTTTTTTTATTTCAATCTTGGTCAGTAGGGTAGATTGTAGATTAGTTCTAAGTGTTTGTTTAATTAAATCTGTTGAAGTTTAAGAATTTTGTCTGTCATCCCTTGCTGTCCGTGACGTCATAACAAATTGACGCCATAACAAATTGGGGCCATAACAGTTCTGTGACTTCTATTGTTACTGATTTTAGAAAAAATTACTTTTTCAAACCATCATTCCATTGGCTATAATAAAATTTGTCCGATTGGTACACTAACTAACTTCAGATAATAGACTCATAGAACAAACCTAGATAACATATTTTTAATTTTATTTTCTCTTTTGTTTGTTTTCCCTTTAATTTTTTCATTTGTCTTATGTTGTTAATCAAACGGTTGTCTCTTTCTTTAAACTTCCCAAATCACACTTCTCTAAATTCTCAATTATTCAAAATTTGATAGGGATCATAGGAATTTTTTTGTGAAATGACATGCAAATTTGGTAACTGCCACTGATGAACAATATATTGGATAAATATCAGCCCAAGGAACACGTGGAGCCTTCGCCCCTGCAATTTCCGCCGTTGGTTTTGTTTTGTGGGTTTTACAGGACAAGTTAATATCACACATTCTCTACAACGCGCTCTGCCTGTTAGAAAATATAAAGCCCATTTACTGATATAAGAAAACGGGCCCAAGAGTTTAGTTGCTCATTTGTATTGAACAGCATAGTTAAAAGCAGAATTTAAAAAAAAGCAACAGTCTGACAAATGTGTCTCTTCTATCGACGTGACTCATTACAGAACATCTTTGCATAAAGAAAAGACATTGTGCAAATTATGTCTATTATAGGAACTAGAAAAGCAATACAATCCTCTGGCTTATGCCGCCCATGAGGCAGAGGTATGTTGTGTGAAGGATCACGAGTCACTCAGTGCTGTTAGATCAGGATTATCAGACAAAGGGCATCTACATCACTCCAGAGAACAATGAAAGAGGCCTGCAATCTGATAGCTGTTGTATGTCATTCAATCATCTACATCCTTTGTATCCCCGGACAACCAACCGGGGATAATAGGATACTATAGATCAGCGGCGTCACACCCTGCCGCTGCCCCGAGGTCTTAGATAACTCTTGTGAGCGCTCTACAGGTCACAGTTCTTGATGGATTCATTTCATATTTGGCACAGATCTTGTGATCTTGTGGGTGTTGAGGTCAAAAATCCTATTGATTTTGAGAGTGATTGTTTCAGGGCGTATGGGGACACATCAACCTGCAAACAACCGATCGTCCAGTTTTAATGAGGCGAGATGGAAAGCAGAAATTAAAAAGCTGGAGTTTATATTTGGAATTAAACACAAAACAATTAACCTGTTCATACTTTCCTGGGCAAACCCACTTTTAATGTTTCTCTTGTACCTATGGAGTCTCCGTTAATGTACACAAAAGCTGGCCTGGGTCTCGCAGTAGCGTAAAAACTAAAATTCAGGTGATATGAAAAGCCAGGGTAAGTGATGATCATAATTACTTA
This sequence comes from Gymnothorax javanicus, assembly GCA_029692085.1. Taxonomy (NCBI): domain Eukaryota; kingdom Metazoa; phylum Chordata; class Actinopteri; order Anguilliformes; family Muraenidae; genus Gymnothorax; species Gymnothorax javanicus. Next base: position 55,269,396 of record CM056207.1, on the reverse strand, counting down.
AATGTCTTCTTTAAAGGGTCATTTCATATTTAACTCAGGATTTCTGTTATTTTGCTGTTTCCATGAGGTGAACCTTTATCAGAAATGATTGGTGATGTAAGGAAGACTAATCACTTCTCCTGAATATGGGGAGTAACTTGTAGAGACCAGTAGGTTCTCTGTTAAGCACTGGTGTACATGAAAAGGTCACAGAGGATTCATACTTCTCTTAATGCAAACATACTGAAGAGACGACTACCAGCCATATAAAATGGGGAGGGTTTCCTATTTATGGGTCCTTCAAAACATCAGATAAAAAACGAGCAAACTCATTTTTAAAAGTTTTTTCATGAAGAGTGCCTTTTAGATGAAGCAAATGGTACTTAAGAAAAAAAAATAGTCACATTCCCATTCCATCATTAATTATTTAACTCGTTTATTCCTGCTCAGGGTGGCGGGAGTACTAAAGCATATCCCAGCATGCAATGGGCTGATGTTCGGCGTGACAGAGAAAATTGAGCGAATGCGAACGCTGTCTGTATTTGAAATGCTGCCAAACAAATGAAGCGTGACACTGGCATTGGTATTCTAGCAATAGTTTTTGCAGAAGCTTTATAGTTTCCATCATTTTAATGTTGACAAATGAGGAATCAATCTAAAGAGTTTAACCATTGGTTATCAGTTTGTCAGGTTGGAAAATCAGAGGCGAGTGATGCAAGAAAAGAGAAGACAAAATAAGCAGTAGAAGAGGAATCTGCCTCAGAGTTCGTGAGTCCTTGATGTACTTGCTGACATCTTCCCCCTCAGCGCAATTCCCAGCCGTACCTGGTGGGGGGAAAAGCAGCAATTATCAGGATGACATCACACCACTAAAATGAGGCAATAGTGATGTCACAGGTATCAGGGTGACATAATGCTGATAAAAGACCAGAGGAAGCAGTGATGTAATGGACAGAACTGTAAACATTTTACACACTTTCCTCTCCAGTTAATGCTGACACTGCATGGTTTGCTCTTATGGAATGTGGCCTTTTATTAAGCTCACTTCAAGATGCACTATGCAAGTTTGTTGACATCACTTCTGTTGACATTAGAATTCAAACAAAACAGAGGTAGCCGCCCTCCCCCATAGTTCCCCCCCATTCTTCCGTAACTGTCACTCTTGTCGTTGATTGGCGAACAGTTTGTTATGTTATGGGCACAGCCTGTGCCTTCTGTTTATTGCAGTTTGTGACGCCTGTGCGGTCTCTAGAGCCAAAGGTTATTTTTAACAGTGAATTCAGGGGCAGGCAGCTAGCGGATCATGGGGAGAAGTCCGTGAATTTAGACAAAAAATATAACAGAGAGAAAATAAACAAACTTGCATAGTGCACCTTTAAAAGGGAACTCTAGGATAATGCATAATGCTGTTTTATGCAAACATAATTAGTAAATAAATGTTGTAAAATACCAAAATGTGGAATTCTTTTGTTTTCAAAGACTAGAAAAATGAGGTTTTATTCCCCTAATTAGCTGTCCTCCACTACAGCGGTTAGCGTGATAATTCTGGAAACTTCCCCAGAGGTATCCGCTGTTATTGTGTTCGATAGTGTGATTGTCCCAATCCATTATTTGATGACAAAAGATCGTTCAATATGGCCCATTGGCTAGTTGCACGAGATGGTGTTGAGTATTTCCTGAAATACGCAGGGTTGCTTTTAATATTAACGGTTTGCTTCTGTTGTTACTTTTTCAGTCGCTGAGCAGATGACAGGTATATCATCTCAGAAATGTGATTTTTAGCTATCGTTAATATGCCCAGGATTTGGCAAGGGGCGACTCAGGACCAACATAATATACAACGTACTATTAGATATCATCAATGTACATCACAAATACACGTTTCTGTTCATTTTGGGTCACCAGTAATGAAATAATTAGCAATTCATAACAACGGCATTCAAGCTAGTTGTCACTTGACATTTTATAATGCAACTACCCAGCTAGTACTGCTACATCATTGTGGTTTTTCTTAGATGTGCTCAGCTAACCATAGCTACAGAAGTGATGGTCGTGAGAGTGCAACTGACGCCGAGATGGGAAGGTAAACAAAGTATCGACAATATTAAAATATGCATCGATCGAATGTTAGATTTCTGGCGGCATTTTGACGTTGTGGAATATTTACTCATTAATTACCAGATATTTTCATTTGTTGTCTGTCGCTTAAAGCCAGTTCATCACTCATCAGTAAGAACGGCTGGAAATGTGATGCTAGTAAAAAACCCTTGTTTCTCAGTGAAGCAGCTGATGTCTCATTAAGAGTGCCAACGAACAAACATCAGTCACGGGTAATCGAGACAAATCTTGCAAGCATCATTCGCGTTAATTAAGCCAAATCCTGGGCATATTAGCAATAGCTAAAATCACTTTCCGGGATGATATACCTGTCATCTACTCAGCGACTGATGAGTAACAGAAGCAAACCATTAATTTTGAAGCAACCCTGCATATTTCAGGAAGTACTCAACAACATCTCGTGCAACTAGCCAATGGGCCATATTGAACGATCTTTTGTCATCAAATAATGGACTGGGACAATCACACTATCGAACACAGTAACAGCGCATACCTCTGGGTGAAGGGCGACGTTTCATAATTATCATGCGACGTTTGTAGCAGGCGACAGCTAATTAGGGGAAATAAAACCTCATTTATCTTGTCTTTGAAAACAAAATTCCACATTTTTGTATTTTACGATATTTATTTACTAATTATGTTTATATAAAAACAGCATTGTGCATTATCCTCGAGTTCCCCTTTAATTATACTCTTACCAAGCTCTGATACCATTAGGATCTCTGACCACATGAAGAAAGAAGTCGCTGGAGAGTTGATGGATCGGTTGGTGTTCAATCGTGGCGACATTTGGAGATCTGGGCCTGACAGTAAGAGAGATCTATTGTGTTCAGCGGAGTGGTGTGCAGAGGGCATATGATGTTACCTTGCTTTTGGAAATGGTCTATTTGAGAGCGGTGGAGGCTTGCAAGGAGAAGGCAGATTCCTTTCATTTGAGGCAATTCACAGTGCAGCCTCCTTGGAAGGATAATTTCAGGGTCATCACCGTTCGAATGTTCAACCCTTTTTTGTGGAGGCGAGGACAGTAAGGAGTTTTTGGGCAGATATTGTGATGTGGAGCCAACAGAGAGGAATCTGTTAGATGAGCTGGAATTTGGACGGGTCTGCGCCAGTTTAGGGTTTATCTTCGAGAGGATCCTAGTCGTTTTGAGGGCTATCTGCACCCTCCGTCCTCTTTTTTCTATTGGGGCGGACAGAGGTTACCCTTTTCTATGCTCGGTAACCGAAGTTTTGCTGAAAGCGCTTCACTTTTTGGCCATCTAGCTGAGGGGTGTACGGTAGTGAGATGCGGAATTGTTTGGAAGAAGGGCACATCATGAAGGATTGCAGAAGACCGAAGAAATGCAGTTTTTGTGGGGCTGAGGACCATGAAGGCGAGACAGTGTGGAATGCCGAAGAAGCCAAAATCTTATGCGGAGGCAGCTGGTGGTGGAGGTAATCAGCAAGGTACGGAGTTTTTGAGTCTGAACCAGGTGCAGCAGGTGAGCCTGATGACCAGGAGGGGGGGGCCAGTGCCGGGAGTGAGGCGAATAAGGAGGCGAGTTCTGAGGGCGGTGTGGAAGATCTGGAAGCGGAGGAGGTGGGATCTGGAGCAGAGGAGCCAGAGAGTGGTGATGGGATGGATCAGGAGGAGCAGGGATCCCTTCCCCCAAAGCAGAGGGGCGACCTTGGCGGGGGACGGTGAGCAGAGAGTGTACGTCAGGAGAGAGTCATCTGAGGAGGGGAGAAATAAGAGGAGAAAGGCGGAATGATGGAGGTGGCAGTATGAATGCTACAGCGCTGCTGGGGCCTCGCAGGAATCTGCTGTGGACTCCCTCAACAGTAGTTTTGAAAGCCTTGCAGGGGAGCCTGGTTCTGGACACTGGCGTGCCACGGTCTTGGGATTGGGGGTCTTCTCCAGATTCGGTGGACCATGAGTACCGCAGAGGGAGCAGAACGCTGAGGCTTACCTGCCTGGGGAGTCAGGTTTGAAGGGGGGTATGTTTGGGAGAAACGGGTGGTAGTGAGGGGTGGGAGTGGTTCTTGAGTGAATGTTGTAAATTTGTTTAGTTTTGGTGTTTTGTTTTTTTTTTTTTTTTTTTTTTTTTTGGCTTTCATTAGAAATGGAATATATGACTGTTAATGTGAGAGGTTTGAGGAATGGGGTTAAAAGGGCAGCGGTTTTGGGTTTTAAGGTCACGGCAGGCCAAAGTTTTTTGTTGCAAGAAGTGCATTTGAGAGATAAGAGGGACATACAAAGGTTTTCTAGGGAATGGAAGTGGGGAGAGTCCTTTTTGGAGTGTGGGTGGGGTGTATTTGACTGGGGTGGGAATTCTTTTTTGTGGGGAGAGGGTTTGTGGTGGAGGAGGTGTTCACTGTGGTCAGGGGAGGGTGTTAGGGGTGGACTATAGTTGGGGTGGAAGGAAATATAGGGTCATCTGTGTTTATGCTCCAGTCATAGTGCCTCAGAGGGTGGAGGTGTTCAAGGAGTTGGGGAAGGTATGTATGACGAATAGGTGTTTGGTTATGGGGGTGATTTTAATGTGGAACTGGGGGTGTGGGGGATCGGAGTGTTACAGAACTGGGGAATGTGTTAACAGGTTTTTCCTTGAAAGACTGCTTTAGGCAGTGCTGTCCTGGGGTTAAGGGTGACACTTGGGCTAATTCGAGAGGGTGGAGCAGAAGACTGGATTATATGTTTGTTTCGACTGGAGTTAAGTGCGAGCAGCCAGGACAGTGCCGGTGTGGTTTTCGGATCATCAGGGCATAGCTGTGGTGCTGGAGGCGGGTGGGCCAGTTTTGGTGAGGGCTATTGGCGCCTAAATGTTGCGGTGCTGCAGGAGCTGGAGTTCCAGCAGTTATTTAAAAAGTATTTTGAGGTGTGGGCGGAGTTAAAAGAGGAGAGTGGATCTGTGCTGGAGTGGTCGGAGGGACAAAGGTTAAGATAAAGAGGCTGGTACAGTTTTATTGTAAAAGACGGAGGGCGAGGGAGAGATTGAGGGTTAGGGGGCTTCAGAAGACCTTAGAGGGGATGTATAGTAATGTGAATAATGGAGGAGGGTTAGACGTTAGCAGAATAAGTGCCATTAAGAGGAATTGGCGGAGTATCATGAGCAGAGGGCCAGGGATTTTGTGCGTAGAGGAAGGTTCATGGAACTGAATGAGAAAGAGGGGTCCTGTACTCCTCTTTTAAAGAGAGGAGGAGGCAGCAGAAGGGGAGAGTGATAGGGGAACTGATCGACGATGAGGGGAATGTTGTCAGCGATCCAGGCGGTTTATTGAGGGTGGCGACGGCCTTTTACAGAAGGCTGTTTGCTCAAGGTCGGTTGATAGTGAGGAGGGACAGGGGTTTATAGGCAAGTTGGAGGTGAAGCTGTCGCAAGAGGATAGGGAGAGGTTAGAGGGAGTTTGACTTTGGAGGAGCTGGGGGTGGCCTTGAGGGGTATATGGCTAAAGGGAAAGTTCCAGGTATTGATGGATTAAGAGCGAATTTTATATCTCTTTTTTGGAAGCTGCTAGGGCCAGTTATGTGTTGGAGGTTGGGGAGGAGATGGAGAAAGTGGGCAGTTAGCAGAAAGTATGAGGGTTGGAGTCCTCTCTCTTCTGTTTAAGAAGGAGTGGTCACATTTGGCGTGCCCCTGACGATGCTCTGTGTGGACTATAAGCTGTTTGCTAAAGTCTTCACGGAGCGTCTGAAGGGGGTCATGGGTTTGTTAGTAGCGCCCGATCAGACATGTGGGGTTCCAGGGCGCAGTGCAATGTGGAACCTGCAGTTGGTGAGGATGTTATCGAGTGGGCGGAGGAGAGGGGAGTGCATTTAGGTGTGGTGGCCTTAGACCAAGAGAAAGCTTTCGATCGGATTCGACCATAGATTTTTGTTTAGAGTATTGGAGGGCATGGGGTTTGGCCCAAGGTTCTGCTCCTGGATAAAGATGTTTTATGCAGGGGTAGGGAGCAGGGTTAATATTAATGGATTTTTGGGGGACTTTATTGAGCAGACCTCTGGGGTTCGGCAGGGGTGTCCGCTCTCCCCGCTGCTGTATGTGCTATATATGGAGCCCTTTGCAGCGGCGGTCAGGGCAGACCCCCTGGTGGAGGGGTTGTTGGTGCCAGGCAGTAGTGGTCGTACGGTTAAGCTTTCGCCAATCGCTGACGATACAACACTGTTTATGACGGCGGATCGTTCACTTTTACGGGTGCTAGGGTTGATGGAGAGTTTCGGGAGGGCATCGGGTGCTTCACTTAATTTGGGGAAGTCATCAGTGATGTATGTTGGGGCATGGAGGGAAGGGAAGATGTGGTGGGGTTAGGGGCTGTGCCGAGGGGCCGTTCTTGGGTGCTTGGGGTGGATTTTATGTCCCAAGGAGGGGCAGAGTTTAATTGGGCAGTGAGGCTGAAGAAGGTTAAGCAGAGGTTAGGCATGTGGACTGGTAGGAGGTTGTCTCTACTGGGGAGGGTTTTGGTGGTTAAAATGGATGTATTGCCTGCGTTGGCATATCTAGCTCGGATTTTCCCTCTGCCCTTGCGGATGAGACCGGGCTTGACAAGAGCAGTGTTCCAGTTTATATGGGGAGGTAAGATCGAGTATGTAGCTCGGGTCGACATGTACAGACCGATAGAGCAGGGTGGTAGGGGGGTTCCTCATCTCCGCTTAAGTTGGATTGTCTATATTATGGGAATCTATGTGTTGGATTGAGTTCAGAAGTGGTACATGTGAGCCAATACTTCATACGGCTTTGGTTCTCGTGGGGTGGGAGGGATTTGGTGAGCGGATGGAGGAATGATGCTCCAAAGGCAGAGAGGCTTCCTTTGCACTATAAACATGCAATGTGGTGGGGGAAGAAGCTCCCACAGGACACAGGAAAGGTTGCGTTGACAAATCACAGGGCTTTATATGGGTTGTTAATTGAGAAGGAATGGATCGGTAGGGCTGTACGAGAGTGGAGGATGAGGTCTGGGGAAGGGTGCAAGTCATGGGGCTGGACAATAGAATGAGAGATGTTAATTGGTTGGCGGTTTTGGTAGGTTGCCGGTTGGGGAGGTTAAGCACAGGTTCAGATTGGCGAGGCATTCCAGGTGTGTGAGGCAGGAGTGTGGGAGAGAGGAAAGTATCAGGCATGTGCTCTGGGAGTGCACTTTTGCCAAGAGGGTGTGGGGAAGGATTAACAGACTGTTTGGACGAGCTGGAGGGACTTTTACTTTGACATATGATCGATTTTGAAAGGCTGGAGTGGGGGAGGGACAGGCGCCTCCTGTGAGGAGGATGTTAGTCCTGAGTTTGGGGAAATGGGGACTTTGGGAGGCCAGGTGCACGTTTTTTGAAAACAGGACTGGACTGCGGTCCTGAAGGGGTGTATCAGAGGATTTTGTGGTACTTGAAGAGAAGGATGGAAGGGGATGTGGAGCATTTTGGATACCACGCCGCAAAGGAAAGGTGGAAGGGGTTATTCTTACTATAGGTATACTTTTGGTTGATTGAGCACTTTGGAAACTATGGGTGGATCTGTGAAAGCGGAATGGATTGGGGAAGTGAAAAGGAAAGCTTGCTGTGACGCATTATGTAGAGGAAGCAATATTGTTTGTGTTTTTTTGTGTGAAAGGTTGGAGTGTCAGAGAATATGTTGGGGAATAAGGGGCAAATGTGGGTGGGTTAGGGTTTGAAGTATGGGATGATGAATTTGATTGTGGGGTAGTTTGCAATGGTAAGGACCGGAATAAATAAGTTCCTTGAGTGCAATTATGTGAAGTGTCTAAGAATGAATGTAATGAGATAGAATTTCTGTTAAGCGGAAAGGTTAATTTTGGGGTGTATATGGATTTACTGTGAGTGTATTAGGTGGGGCGGGGTATTTTGTGCGCGCGCGCGCAGATAAGTGAAGTGTGCGGTGGGTTGTGGAATGTATTGTCGTTTAAGGACAAAAGTGTGTTTTCTGTTCGTGTGCCTTTGTTATGAATAAATTTATTAATAAAAAAAAACCTGTTCACTCCTCCTGCAGTCATATCATTCACTCTATTAGAAACAGGTGACTGTATTCAGCACCCCTGTACACTCCCCCTGCCGTGATATCATTAACCCTAATTGGAAGGGGAGACTGTACGCTTCACACCTGTACACTCCCCCTGCAGTGATATCATTAACCCTAATAGAGACAGCTGACTGTATTCAGCACCCCTGTACACTCTCCTTGCCGTGATATCATTAACCCTAATAGAAAGGCGTTACTGTACGCCTCACACCTGTACGCTCCCCCTGCAGTCATATCATTAACCCTAATAGAGACAGCTGACTGTATTCAGCACCCCTGTACACTCTCCTTGCCGTGATATCATTAACCCTAATAGAAAGGCGTTACTGTATGCCTCACACCTGTACGCTCCCCCTGCAGTCATATCATTAACCCTAATAGAGACAGCTGACTGTATTCAGCATCCCTGTGCACTCCCCCTGCAGTCATATCATTAACCCTAATAGAAACAGGTGACTGTATTCAGCACCCCTGTACACTCCCCCTGCCGTGACATCATTAACCCTAATAGAAACAGGTGACTGTATTCAGCACCCCTGAACACTCGCCCTGCCATGATATCATTAACCCTTATAGAAAGGGGTGACTGTACGCATCACACCTGTATGCTCCTCCTGCAGTCATATCATTAACCCAAATAGAGACAGCTGACTGTATTCAGCACCCCTGTACACTCCCCCTGCAGTCATGTCATTAACCCTAATAGAAACAGGTGACTGTATTCAGCACCCCTGTGCACTCTCCCTGCAGTCATATCATTAACTTTAATAGAAAGGTGTGAGTGTACGCATCACACCTGTACACTCCTCCTGCAGTCATATCATTAACCCTATTAGAAACAGGTGACTGTATTCAGCACCACTGCACACTCCCCCTGCCATGATATCATTAACCCTAATAGAAAGGGCTGACTGTACGCATCGCACCTGTACACTCCGCCTGCAGTCATATCATTAACCCTAATAGAGACAGCTGACTGTATTGAGCACCCCTGTACACTCCCCCTGCAGTCATGTCATTAACCCTAATAAAAAGGGGAGACTGTACGCATCACACCTGTACGCTCTCCTTGCAGTCATATCATTAACCCTAATAGAGACAGCTGACTGTATTCAGCACCCCTGTACACTCCCCCTGCAGTCATGTCATTAACCCTAATAGAAACAGATGACTGTATTCAGCACCCCTGTACACTCCCCCTGCCGTGATATCATTAATCATTATAGAAAGGGGTGACTGGACGCATCACACCTGTACACTCCCCCTGCAGTCATATCATTTACCCTAATAGAGAAAGCTGACTGTATTCAGCACCGCTGTACACTCCCCCTGCAGTCATGTCATTAACCCTAATAGAAAAAGGTGACTGTATTCAGCACCCCTGTTCACTCCCCATGCCGAGATATCATTAACCCTAATTGAAAGGGGTGACTGTAAGCTTCACACCTGTACACTCCGCCTGCATTTATGCCATTAACCCCAATAGAGACAGCTGACTGTATTCAGCACCCCTTTACACTCCCCCTGCCGTGATATCATTAACCCTAATAGAAAGGGGTGACTGTACGCCTCACACCTGTACACTCCCCCTGCATTTATGTCATTAACCCTAATAGAGACAGATGACTGTATTCAGCACCCCTGTGCACTCCCCCTGCAGTCATATCATTAACCCTAATAGAAACTGCTGACAGTATTCAGCACGCCTGTGCACTCCCCCTGCAGTCATATCATTAACCGTAATAGAAACAGCTGACTGTATTCAGCACCCCTGTGCACTCCCCCTGCCGTAATATCATTAACCCTATTAGAAAGGGGTGACTGTACTCGTCATACCTGTGCACTCCCCCTGCAGTCATATCATTAACCCTAATAGAAACTGCTGACAGTATTCAGCACGCCTGTGCACTCCCCCTGCAGTCATATCATTAACCCTAATAGAGACAGCTGACTGTATTCAGCACCCCTTTAGACACCCCCTGCCGTGATATCATTAACCCTAATAGAAAGGGATAACTGTACGAATCACACCTGAATGCTCCGCCTACAGTCATATCATTAACCCTAATAGAGAGAGCTGACTGTAGTCAGCACCCCTGTGCACTCCCCCTGCAGTCATATCATTAACCGTAATAGAAACAGGTGACTGTATTCAGCACCCCTGTGCACTCCCCCTGCCATGATATCATTAACCCTAATAGAAAGGGATAACTGAACGAATCACACCTGTACGCTCCCCCTGCAGTCATATCATTAACCCTAATAGAGAGAGCTGACTGTATTCAGCACCCCTGTGCACTTACCCTGCAGTCATATGATTAACCAGAATAGAGACAGCTGACTGTATTCAGCACCCATGTACACTCCCCCTGCCGTGATATCATTAACCCTAATAGAAATGGCTGACTGTACGCATCACACCTGTATGCTCCCCCTGCAATCATATCATTAACCCTAATAGAGAAAGCTGACTGTATTGAGCACCCCTGTACACTCCCCCTGCAGTCATGTCATTAACTCTAAGAAAAACAGGTGACTGTATTCAGCAACCCTGTACACCCCCCCTGCCGTGATATCATTAATCCTAATAGAAAGGGGAGACTGTACGCATCACACCTGTACGCTCTCCTTGCAGTCATATCATTAACCCTAAAAGAGACAGCTGACTGTATTCAGCACCGCTGTACACTCCCCCTGCAGTCATGTCATTAACCCTAATAGAAACAGGTTACTGTACTCAGCACCCCTGTTCACTCCCCCTGCCGTGATATCATTAACCCTAATAAAAAGGGGTGACTCTAAGCTTCACACCTGTACACTCCCCCCTGCCTTTATGCCATTAACCCCAATATAGACAGCTGACTGTATTCAGCACCCCTTTACACTCCCCCTGCCGTGATATCATTTACCCTAATAGAAAGGGGTGACTGTACGCATCACACCTGTACACTCCACCTGCATTTATGTCATTAACCCTAATAGAGACAGATGACTTATTCAGCACCCCTCTGCACTCCCCCTGCAGTCATATTATTAACCCAAATAGAAACAGCTGACAGTATTCTGCACCCCTGTGCACTCCCCCTGCAGTCATATCATTAACTGTAATAGAAACAGCTGACTGTATTCAGCACCCCTGTGCACTCACCCTGCCGAAATATCATTAACCCTATTAGAAAGGGGTGACTGTACTCGTCATACCTGTGCACTCCCCCTGCAGTGACATCATTAACCCAAATAAAGACAGCTGACTGTATTCAGCACCCCTTTACCTCCCCCTGCCGTGATATCATTAACCCTTAATAGAAAGGGATAAATGTACGAATCACACCTGTACGCTCCCCTGCAGTCATATCATTAACCCTAATAGAGAGAGCTGACTGTATTCAGCACCACTGTGCACTCCCCCTGCAGTCATATCATTAAACGTAATAGGGACAGCTGACTGTACGCATCACACCTGTACACTCACCCCTGCAGTCATATCATTAACCCTAATAGAGACAGGTGACTGTTCGCATCACACCTGTAAACTCCCCCTGCAGTCATATCATTAACCCTAATAGAGACAGGTGTCTGCATTCAGCACCCCAGTACACTCCCCCTGCAGTCATATCATTAACCCTATTATAGACAGGTGACTGTACGCATCACACCTGTACACTCCCTTTTAAGTCATATCATTAACCCTAAGAGGGACAGGTGACTGCATTCAGCACCCCAGTACACACCCCCTGCAGTCATATCATTAACCCTAATAGAGACAGGTGACTGTACGCAGCGCACCTGTACACTTCCCCCGCAGTCATATAATTAACCCTAATAGAGACAGGTGACTGCATTCAGCACCCCTGTACACTCCCCCTGCAGTCATATCATTAACCCTAATAGAGACAGCTGACTGTATTCTGCACCCCTTTACACTCCCCCTGCCGTGATATCATTAACCCTAATAGAAAGGGATAACTGAACGAATCACACCTGTACGCTCCCCCTGCAGTCATATCATTAACCCTAATAGAGACAGGTGATTCTACGCATCACACCTGTACACTCCCCATGCAGTCATATCATTATAACCCTAATAGAGAGGTGACTGCATTCAGCACCCCAGTACACTCCCCCTGCAGTCATATCATTAACCCTAATAGAGACAGGTGACTGAACGCATCACACCTGTACACTCCCTTTCCAGTCATATCTTTAACCCTAATAGAGACAGGTGACTGCATTCAGCACCCCAGTACACTCCCCCTGCAGTCATATCATTAACCCTATTATAGACAGGTGAATGTACGCATCACACCTGTATACTCCCCCTGTCGTCATATCATTTACCCTCATAGAGAAAACTGACTGTATTCAGCACCGCTGTACACTCCCCCTGCAGTCATGTCATTAACCCTAATAGAAACAGGTTACTGTATTCAGCACCCCTGTTCACTCCCCCTGCCGTGATATCATTAACCCTAATAGAAAGGGGTGACTCTAAGCTTCACACCTGTACACTCCCCCTGCCTTTATGCCATTAACCCCAATAGAGACAGCTGACTGTATTCAGCACCCCTGTGCACTCCCCCTGCAGTCATATCATTAACCCAAATAGAAACAGCTGACCATATTCTGGACCCCTGTGCACTCCCCCTGCAGTCATATCATTAACGTAATAGAAACAGCTGACTGTATTCAGCACCCCCTGTGCACTCCCCCTGCCGTAATATCATTAACCCTATTAGAAAGGGGTGACTGCACTCGTCATACCTGTGCACTCCCCCTGCAGTCACATCATTAACCCAAATAGAGACAGCTGACTGTATTCTGCACCCCTTTACACTCCCCCTGCCGTGTTATCATTAACCCTATTATAGACAGGTGAATGTACGCATCACACCTGTACACTCCCTTTTAAGTCATATCATTATCCCTAATAGGGACAGGTGACTGCTTTCAGCTCCAGAGTACACTCCCCCTTCAGTCATATCATTAACTCTAATATAGGCAGGTGACTGTTCGCATCAAACCTGTACATTCCCCGTGCAGTCATATCATTAACCCTAATAGAGACAGGTGACTGCTTTCAGCTCCAGAGTACACTCCCCCTTCAGTCATATCATTAACTCTAATATAGGCAGGTGACTGTTCGCATCAAACCTGTACATTCCCCTTGCAGTCATATCATTAACCCTAATAGAGACAGGTGACTGCATTCAGCACCCCAGAACACTCCCCCTGCAGTCATATCATTAACCCTAATAGAGACAGGTGACTGTATGCATCACACCTGTACACTCCCCCTGCAGTCATATCATGAACCATAATAGAGACAGGTGACTGTATTCTGCACCGCTGTACTCTCCCCCTGCAGCCATATCATTAACCCTAATAGAGACAGGTGACTGTATTCTGCAACCCTGTACACTCCCCTGCAGCCTTATCATTAACCTAATAGAGACAGGTGACTGTACGCATCACCCCTGTACACTCCCCCCTGCAGCCATATCATTAACCCTAATAGAGACAGGTGACTGCATTCAGCACCCCAGTACACCCCGCCTGCAGTCATATCATTAACCCTAATAGAGAGAGGTGACTGCATTCAGCACCCCTGTACACTCCCCCTGCAGTCATATCATTAACCCTAATAGAGACAAGTGACTGCATTCAGCACCCCTGTACACTCCTCCTGCAGTCATATCATTCACCCTAATAGAGACAGGTGACTGCATTCAGCACCCCCGTACACTCCCCCTGCAGTTATGTCATTAACCCTGATAGAAAAAGGTGACTGTATTCTGCACCCCTGTACTCTCCCCCTGCCATGATATCATTAAACCTAATAGAAAGGGCAGACTGTACGCATCACACCTGTACGCTCTCCTTGCAGTCATATCATTAACCCTAAAAGAGACAGCTGACTGTATTCTGCACCCCTGTACACTCCCCCTGTAGTCATATCATTTAGCCTAATAGAGAAAGCTGACTGTATTCTGCACCGCTGTACACTCCCCCTGCCGTGATATCATTAACCCAAATAGAAAGGGGTGAGTCTAAGCTTCACACCTGTACACTCCCCCTGCCTTTATGCCATTAACCCCAATAGAGACAGCTGACTGTATTCAGCACCCCTTTACACTCCCCCTGCAGTGATATCATTTACCCTAATAGAAAGGGGTGACTGTACGCATCACACCTGTACACTCCCCCTGCATTTATGTCATTAACCCTAATAGAGACAGATGACTGTATTCTGCACCTCTGTGCACTCCCCCTGCAGTCATATCTTTAACCCAAATAGAAACAGCTGACAGTATTCTGCACCCCTGTGCACTCCCCCTGCAGTCATATCATTAACCGTAATAGAAACAGCTGACTGTATTCAGCACCCCTGTGCACTCCCCTTGCCGTAATACAATTAACCCTATTAGAAAGGGGTGACTGTACTGGTCATACCTGTGCACTCCCCCTGCAGTCACATCATAAACCCAAATAGAGACAGCTGACTGCATTCAGCACCCCAGTACACTCCCCTGGCAGTCATTAAATTTAACCCTAATAGAGACAGGTGAGTGGATTCAGGACCCCAGTACACTCCCCCTGCAGTCATATCATTAAACCTTATTGAGACAGGTGACTGCATTCAGCACCCCTATACACTCCACCTGCAGTCATATCATTAACCCAAATAGAGACAGGTGACTGCATTCAGCACCCCAATACTCTCCCCCTGCAGTCATTTCATGAACCCTAATAGAGACAGGTGATTCTACGCATCACACCTGTACACTCCCCATGCAGTCATATAATTAACCCTAATAGAGACTGGTGACTGCATTCAGCACCCCAGTACACTCCCCCTGCCGTCATATCATTAACCCTAATAGAGACAGGAGACTGAACGCATCACACCTGTACATTGCCTTTTCAGTCATATCATTAACCCTAATAGAGACAGGTGACTGCATTCAGCACCCCAGTACTCTCCCCCTGCAGTCATATCATTAACCCTATTATAGACAGGTGACTGTACGCATCACACCTGTACACTGCCTTTTTAGTCATATCATTAACCGTAATTGGGAAAGGTGACTGCATTCAGCACCCCAGTACACTCCCCCTGCAGTCATATCATTAACCCTAATAGAGACAGGTGACTGCTTTCAGCACCCCAGTACACTCCCCCTGCAGTCATATCATTAACTCTAATATAGGCAGGTGACTGTTCGCATCAAACCTGTACATTGCCCTTGCAGTCATATCATTAACCATAATAGAGACAGGTGACTGCATTCAGCACCCCAGTACACCCCGCCTGCAGTCATATCATTAACCCTAATAGAGAGAGGTGACTGCATTCAGCAGCCCTGTACACTCCCCCTGCAGTCATATCATTAACCCTAATATAGGCAGGTGACTGTACGCATCACACCTGTACACTCCCCTTGTAGTCATATCATTAACCCTGATAGAGACAGGTGACTGCATTCAGCACTCCAGTACACTCCCCCTGCAGTCATATCATTAACCCTAATAGAGACAGGTGACTGGATTCAGCACCCCAGTACACTCCCCCTGCAGTCATATCATTAACGCTAATAGAGACAGGTGACAGCATTCAGCACCCCTGTACACTCCCCCTGCAGTCATATCATTAACCCTAATACAGAGAGGTGACTGCATTCAGCAACACTGTACACTCCCCCTGCAGTCATTTCATTAACCCTAATAGAGACAGGTGACTGGATTCAGCACCCCAGTACCTCCCCCCTGCAGTCATATCATTAACGCTAATAGAGACAGGTGACGGCATTCAGCACCCTTTACCTCCCCCTGCAGTCATATCATTAACCCTAATAGAGAGGTGACTGCATTCAGCAACACTGTACACTCCCCCTGCAGTCATTTCATTAACCCTAATAGAGACAGGTGACTGCATTCAGCATCCCAGTACTCTCCCCGTGCAGTCATTTCATTAACCCTAATAGAGAGAGGTGACTGTACGCATCGCACCTGTACACTCCCCCCGCAGTCATATAATTAACCCTAATAGACACAGGTGACTGCATTCAGCACCCCTGTACACTCCCCCTGCAGTCATATCATTAACCCTAATAGAGACAGGTAACTGCTTTCAGCACCCCAGTACACTCCCCCTGCAGTCATATCATTAACCCTAAAAGAGACACGTGAATGTACGCATCACACGTGTACACGCCCCCTGCAGTCATATAATTAACCCTAATAGACACAGGTGACTGCATTCAGCACCCCAGTACACTCTGCCTGCAGTCATATATTTAACCCTAATAGAGACAGATGACTGCATTCAGCACCCCTGTACACTCCCCATGCAGTCATATCATTAACCCTAATAGAGACAAGTGACTGCATTCAGCACCCCTGTACACTCCCCCTGCAGTCATATCATTCATCCTAATAGAGACAGTTGACTGCATTCAGCACCCCTGTACACTCCCCCTGCAGTCATATCATTAACCCAAATAGAGACAGGTGACTGCATTCAGCAACCCCGTACACTCCCCCTGCAGTTATGTCATTAACCCTGATAGAAACAGGTGACTGTATTCTGCACCCCTCTAGTCTCCCACTGCCATGATATCATTAAACCTAATATAAGGGGAGTCTAGCATCACACCTGTACGCTCTCCTTGCAGTCATATCATTAACCCTAAAAGAGACAGCTGACTGTATTCAGAACCCCTGTACACTCCCCCTGCAGTCATGTCATTAACCCTAATAGAAACAGATGAATGTATTCAGCACCCCTGTACACTCCCCCTGCCGTGATATTATTAACCCTTATAGAAAGGGGTGACTGTACGCATCACACCTGTACACTCCCCCTGTAGTCATGTCATTTACCCTAATAGAGAAAGCTGACTGTTTTTCAGCACCGCTGTATTCCCCCCCCTGCCGTAATATAATTAGCGCTATTCGAAATGGGTGACTGTGCTCGTCACACCTGTGCACTCCCCCTGCAGTCACATCATTAACCCAAATAGAGACAGCTGACTGTATTCAGCACCCCTTTACACTCCCTCTGCCGTGATATCATTAACCCTTCATTGAAAAGCGTGACTGTACGCATCACACCTGTACGCTCTGCCTGCAGTCATATCATTAACCCTAATAGAGACAGCTGACTGTACGCATCACACCTGTACACTAACCCCTGCAGTCATATCATTAACCCTAATAGAGACAGGTGACTGTACGCATCACACCTGTAAACTCCCCCTGCAGTCGTATCATTAACCCTAATAGAGACAGGTGTCTGCATTCAGCACCCCAGTACACTCCCCCTGCAGTCATATCATTAACCCTAATAGAGACAGGTGACTGCATTCAGCACCTCTGTACAATCACTCTGCAGTCATATCATTAACCCTAATCGAGACGGGTGACTGCATTCAGCATCCCTGTGCACTCTCCCTGCAGTCATATCATGAACCCTAATGGAGACAGGTGACTGCATTCAGCACCCCTGTACACTCCCCCTGCAGTCATATCATTAACCCTAATAGAGACAGTTGACTGCATTCAGCACCCCTGTACACTCCCCCTGCAGTCATATCATTAACCCTAATAGAGAAAGGTGACTGCATTCAGCACCCCTGTCCACTCCCCCTGCAGTCATATCATTAATCGTAATAGAGACAGGTGACTGCATTCAGCACCCCAGTACACTCCCCCTGCAGTCATATCATTAACCCTATTATAGACAGGTGACTGTACGCATCACACCTGTACACTCCCTTTTAAGTCATATCATTAACCCTAATAGTGACAGGTGACTGCATTCAGCTCCCCAGTACACTCCCCCTGCAGTCATATCATTAACCCTAATAGAGACAGGTGACTGTACTCATCGCACCTGTACACTCCCCCCGCAGTCATATAATTAACCCTAATAGAGAGAGGTGACTGCATTCAGCACCCCTGTACACTCCCCCTGCAGTCATATCATTATCCCTAATAGAGACAGGTGACTGCATTCAGCACCCCTGTACACTCCCCCAGCAGTCATATCATTAACCCTAATAGAGACAGGTGACTGTACGCATCACACCTGTTCACTCCCTTTGCAGTCACATCATTAACCCTAATAGAGACAGGTGACTGCATTCAGCACCCCAGTACACTCCCCCTGCAGTCATATCATTAACCCTAATAGAGACAGGTGACTTTACGCATCACACCTGCACACTCCCCTTGCAGTCATATCATTAACCCTAATAGAGACAGGTGACTGCATTCAGCACCGCAGTACACTCCCCCTGCAGTCATATCATTAACCCTAATAGAGACACGTGACTGAACGCATCACACCTGTACACTCCTTTTTCAGTCATATCATTAACCCTTATAGAGACAGGTGACTGCATTCAGCAACCCAGTACACTCCCCCTGCAGTCATATCATTAACCCTAATAGAGACAGGTGACTGCTTTCAGCACCCCAGTACACTCCCCCTGCAGTCATATCATTACCTCTAATATAGGCAGGTGACTGCATTCAGCACCCCAGTACACTCCCCCTGCAGTCATATCATTAACCCTAATATAGACAGGTGACTGCATTCAGCACCCCTGTACACTCCCCCTGCAGTCATATCATTAACCCTAATAGAGACAGGTGACTGCATTCAGCACCTCTGTACAATCACCCTGCAGTCATATCATTAACCCTAATCGAGACGGGTGACTGCATTCAGCATCCCTGTACACTCTCCCTGCAGTCATATCATGAACCCTAATGGAGACAGGTGACTGCATTCAGCACCCCTGTACACTCCCCTGCAGTCATATCATTAACCCTAATAGAGACAGGTGACTGCATTCAGCACCCCTGTACACTCCCCCTGCAGTCATATCATTAACCCTAATAGAGAAAGGTGACTGCATTCAGCACCCCTGTACACTCCCCCTGCAGCCATATCATTAACCCTAATAGAGACAGGTGACTGTACGCATCACACCTGTTCACTCCCCCTGCAGCCATATCATTAACCCTAATTGAGACAGATGACTGTATTCTGCACCCCTGTTCACTCTCCCTGCAGCCATATCATTAACCCTAATAGAGACAGGTGACTGTATGCATCACCCCTGTACACTCCCCCCCTGCAGCCATATCATTTATCCTATTAGGGTCAGGTGACTGTATTCTGCACCCCTGTACCCTCCCCAGGCAGCCATATCATTAACCATAATAGAGACAGGTGACTGTATTCTGCACCCCTGTACACTCCCCCTGCAGCCATATCATTAACCCTAATAGAGACAGGTGACTGTATTCTGCACCCCCTGTACACTCCCCTGCAGTCATATCATTAACCCTAATAGAGACAGGTGACTGTATTTTGCACCCCGGTACACTCCCCCTGCAGCCATATCATTAACCCTAATAGAGACAGGTGACTGTATGCATCACCCCTGTACACTCCGCCTGCAGCCATATCATTAACCCTAATTGAGACAGGTGACTGTATTCTGCACCCTTGTACACTCTTCCTGCAGCCATATCATTAACCCTAATAGAGACAGGTGACTGTACGCATCACCCCTGTACACTCCCCCTGCAGCCATATCATTAACCCTAATAGAGACAGGTGACTGTATTCTGCACCCCTGTACACTCCCCCTGCAGCCATATCATTAACCCTAATAGAGACAGGTGACTGTACGCATCACCCCTGTACACTCCCCCTGCAGCCATATCATTAACCCTAATAGAGACAGGTGACTGTACGCATCACCCCTGTACACTCCCCTGCAGCCATATCATTAACCCCTAATAGACGAAAGGTAAGTGTCTTCTGCACCCTGTACACTCCCCCTGCAGCCATATCATTAACCATAATAGAGACAGATGACTGTATTCTGCACCCCTGTTCACTCCCCCTGCAGCCATATCATTAACCCTAAAAGAGACAGGTCACTGTATTCTGCACCCCTGTACACTCCCCTGCAGCCATATCATTAACCCTAATAGAGACAGGTGACTGTGTTCTGCACCCCTGTACACTCCCCCTGCAGCCATATCAATAATCCTAATAGAGACAGGTGACTGTATTCTGCACCCCTGTACACTCCCCCTGCAGCCATATCATTTACCCTGATAGAGACAGGTGACTGTATTCTGCACCCCTGTACACTCCCGCTGCAGCCATTTGATTAACCATAATAGAGACAGTTGACTGTATTCTGCACCCCTGTACACTCCCCCTGCAGCCATTTCATTAACCCAAATAGGGACAGGTGACTGTATTCTGCACCCCTGTACACTCCCCTGCAGCCATATCATTAACCATAATAGAGACAGGTGACTGAATTCTGCACCCCTGTAAACTCCCCCTGCAGCCATATCATTAACCATAATAGAGATAGGTGACTGTATTCTGCACTCCTGTACA
Source organism: Gymnothorax javanicus (assembly GCA_029692085.1). Taxonomy (NCBI): domain Eukaryota; kingdom Metazoa; phylum Chordata; class Actinopteri; order Anguilliformes; family Muraenidae; genus Gymnothorax; species Gymnothorax javanicus. Next base: position 55,248,861 of record CM056207.1, on the reverse strand, counting down.
CTCCCCTGCAGCCATATCATTAACCCTAATAGAGACAGGTGACTGTATTCTGCACCCCTGTACACTCCCCCTGCAGCCATATCATTAACCATAATTCAGACAGGTGACTGTATGCATCACCCCTGTACACTCCCCTGCAGCCATATCATTAACCCAAATAGAGAAAGGTGACTGTATTCTGCACCCCTGTACACTCCCCTGCAGCCATATCATTAACCCTAATAGAGACAGGTGACTGTACGCATCACCCCTGTACACTCCCCTGCAGCCATATCATTAACCCTAATAGAGACAGGTGACTGTATTCTGCACCCGGTACACTCCTCCTGCAGCCATATCATTAACCCTAATAGAGACAGGTGACTGTATTCTGCACCCCTGTACACTCCCCCTGCAGCCATATCATTAACCCTAATAGAGACAGGTGACTGTACGCAGCCATATCATAACCCTGTACACTCACCTGCAGCCATATCATGAACCCTAATAGAGACAGGTGACTGTATTCTGCACCCCTGTACACTCCCCTGCAGGCATATCATTAACCCTAATAGAGACAGGTGACTGTATTCTTCACCCCTGTGACATTCTGCCCCTGCAGCCATATCATTAACCCTAATAGAGACAGGTGACTGTATTCTGCACCCCTGTACACTCCCCTGCAGCCATATCATTAACCCCTAATAGAGACAGGTGACTGTATTCTGCACCCTGTACACCCCCCTGCAGCCATATCATTAACCCTAATAGAGACAGGTGACTGTATTCGGCATCCCTGTACCTCCCAATGCAGCCATATCATTAACCATAATAGAGACAGGTGACTGTATTCTGCACCCCTGTACACTCCCCTGCAGCCATATCATTAAACCCTAATAGAGACAGGTGACTGTATTCTGCACCCCTGTACACTCCCCTGCAGCCATATCATTAACCCTAATAGAGACAGGTGACTGTATTCTGCACCCCTGTACACTCCCCTGCAGCCATATCATTAACCCTAATAGAGACAGGTGACTGTATTCTGCACCCCTGTACACTCCCCCTGCAGCCATATCATTAACCATAATAGAGACAGGTGACTGTATTCTGCACCCCTGTACACTCCCCCTGCAGCCATATCATTAACCCTAATAGAGACAGGTGACTGTATTCTGCACCCTGTTCACTCCCCCCCTGCAGCCATATCATTAACCCTAATAGAGACAGGTGACTGTATTCTGCACCCCTGTACACTCCCCTGCAGCCATATCATTAACCATAATAGAGACAGGTGACTGTATTCTGCACCCCTGTACACTCCCCCTGCAGCCATATCATTAACCCTAATAGAGACAGGTGACTGTATTCTGCACCCCTGTACACTCCCCCTGCAGCCATGTCATTAACCCTAATAGAGACAGGTGACTGTATTCTGCACCCCTGTACACTCCCCCTGCAGCCATATCATTAACCCTAATAGAGACAGGTGACTGTATTCTGCACCCCTGTACCTCCCCCCTGCAGCCATATCATTAACCCTAATAGAGACAGGTGACTGTATTCTGCACCCCTGTACACTCCCCCTGCAGCCATATCATTAACCCTAATAGAGACAGGTGACTGTATTCTGCACCCCTGTACCGCCCCTGCAGCCATATCATTAACCCTAATAGAGACAGGTGACTGTATTCTGCATCCCCTGTACCTCCCCTGCAGCCATATCATTAACCCTAATAGAGACAGGTGACTGTATTCTGCACCCCTGTACACTCCCCCTGCAGCCATATCATTAACCCATAATCAGGGACGGACAGGACTGTATTCTGCACCCCTGTACCTCCCCCTACAGCCATATCATTAACCATAATAGAGACAGGTGACTGTATTCTGCACCCTGTACACTCCCCCTGCAGCCATATCATTAACCTGACTTATCTGCACCCTTACACTCCTGCAGCCATATTACCTAGAAGTGACT
>CM056207.1:55226562-55246801 GCA_029692085.1 Gymnothorax javanicus | reverse complement strand
GATTTCAAAAACTGTGGCTATAAGACTTTTCTGAAAAAACGCTTGAGTTTTTAAGCTCAGAATTTGAATCTGTGCGGTATCTAGTTTGGGGAAGTACTTCAGATCATTGGCAATGCATAAATGGATGATTGTCCAATTTGCAAAAGGCTTTTGGTAATTTTGGGTTGAAGTGAAAATATGCATTTTTTAAAAACTTTTTTTTTTTTTTCATTCTGAATGTCAAAACTTTTTCGTGTTTACTCAGGGGGAAAGTGAAAACATGAGTGAAATGTACAAATTGACTGAATGGATGAATTTGCCTATCTCCGGGGCGAGTAGAGTTGAAACTTTTATACGACTTTCATGAAAAAACCCCTTTCTGAGTTTTTAAGCTCAGAATTTGAAGGGGGTGACAGCTTGGGAAATCCTTCAGATCACTGTGCAAGTTATATGGCATCGTTTGCCCAAATTTACATGTAGGGCCCTTTTCAAGGAAAATGAGCTTCATGAAAAAAATTTTTTAAAAACCCCGTTTTTTTTTTATTCTGAATGTAAAAACTTTTGTTCTGTGAAACCCAGGGAAAGTGACAGACATGGGGAAAATGAATATGATAATGAGATTGAATTTGCTATCCCCGAAGGAAGGATGGGCCTGAAACTGGGGCTAAAAAGACTTTCGAAAAACGTTTTTTGATTTTAAGTCAAACTTAATCGGCGTATCGCTTGAAAATCCTTCTATTCAAAATATTTTATGGATTTCCAATGTACTTTAGGGCCCATTTTTTGGGAATATGAGCTTCTGAAGTGAAAATATGGATTTTTAAAAAAAACTTGTTTCTTTTTTTTATTCTGAATGTCAAAACTTTTCATTCTGTGTTAACTCAGGGGGAAAGTGAAAAAACATGAGTTAAATTGATATATGGCTGAATAAATTGAATTTTTTCTATCTCCGTAAGGAAGCGAAGGGGTTAAACCTTTAAAACGATTTTCATGAAAACGTTTTTGAGCTTTTAAGCTCAGAACTTGAATCTGTTTCAGCTTGGGAAATCCTTCAGATCTCGGGCAGTGCATTTTGGCATCGATTGGCCCAAAACATGTATGGCCTTTTCAAGTGAAAATGAGCTTTTTTAAAAAAAAATACGATTTTTTAAAAAACTTGTTTTTTTTTTCATTCTGAATGTCAAATTTTTTCGTTCTGTGCATAACCATTGGGAAAGGACAGACATGGGGAAATTTATATAGACGAATAAATTGAATTTGTTCCTATTCCGAAGGGGGAAAATGAGTCTGAAACGTGGTATAAGGAAAAAACCGCTTCAGCTTTTTAAGCTCAGAATTTGAATCGGGGTATATACCCTAAGTCCTTCAGATCACTGGCAATGTATATAAGCCATCGATTTCAATGCTTTAATTTGCGGAATATGAGCTTCTAAGTGAAAATCTGTTTTTTAAAAAACTTTTTTTTTTTTTCTGAATGTCAAATTTTTTCATTCTGTGTATTACCAGTAAAAGGACAAAATGAGTGAAAATAATATATGATTTGAATGAGAGGGGTTTTTTCCCATCCCCCGAAGGGAAAATGGGGCCAGAGCTCTGAAAATGTGGCTATCGAACCTTTCATGAAAACACCCCTTTTTTGAGCTTTTAAGCCCCAAACTTGTTGGCTTATTGGGGGAAATCCTTCAGATCACTGTGAATGCATAAAAGGATGGATTGGCCCAATGTACATGTATGGCCATTTGAAAGTAAATTTTATATTTCTGAAGTGAAAATATGGATTTTTTAAAAAACTTTTTTTTTTTTTCATTCTGAATTAAAAAACTTTTTCATTCTGTGTAAAAATTTGGGAAAGTGACAAACATAGGAAATGTGACTATATTTTAAATAAGTTGAATTTTTTCCCCTTATCCCCCGAAAGGGAACCCGAAGAGCTCTAAAACTTAATTATCGCACCAAAAGGCTCCCCCGGTTTTTTAACCCTCCGAAATTGAATCTGTGGGGTTTCAGCGGGAAATCCTTCAGATCACGGGGAAATTTATAGGGGCATCGATTGGCCCAATGTAGAAAATGGCCATTTGCAAAAAAAGGTTTCGGTAAAAAACATGCCCCCTTTTAAAAAAACTTGTATTTTTTCATTTCTGAATTAAAACTTTTCTTTTTGTATAACTCAGGGGGAAAAGGTGCAAACATAGTGAAATGTGACTATTTTGGCTGAAAAATTCAATTTTTTCCCTATCTCCGTAAGGAAGGGGGCTAGAGCCTGAAACTGTGGCTTTTAAAAGTTTTCATAAAAACCCAATTTTTTTGGTTTTTTAAGCTCAGAACTTGAACGCGCGTGTATCTAGTTTGGGGAAACCCCTTCAGACCCAAAAGCAATGATTTGGCATCGACTTTCCAATTACATGTATGGCCTTTTGCAAGTGAATATGAGCTTCTGAAGTAAAAAATATCATTTTTTAAAACTTTTTTTTTTTTCATTCTAAATTTAAAAAAACTTTTTTTTCTGTGTATAACCCCAGGAAAGGGGACAAAAAAAAAAGTGAAAAGGGACTATATTGCTGAATGAGATTGAAAAAAATTATCTCCGAAAGGGAAGCAAAGCAAACTCTAAACTGGGGCTAGGGCCTTTCATGAAAACACGCTTTTTGACCCCTTTTAAACCCGGAACTCTGCGTGTATTAGCCTGGGAAGCCCTTTCCCAGATCACGGGCAATGCATATATGGATCTATTTCCAATGAAATGTAATGCCATTTGCAAGTAAATTTATGAGCTTCTGAAAAAAAAATGCATTTTTTAAAAAAACTTTTTTTTTTACATTCTGCATGTAAAAATTTTTCATTCTGTGTAAACCTAGGGAAAGGGGAAAAAACAGGGATGTAATGTGACTAAAAGGACTGATTGAAAATTGAATTTGTTCCTTTTCTCCGTAAGGGAAGTAAAATAGGGGCTCTAAAACCCTTTTTAAAACCCTTTTTCATGAAAAATTTCGCTTTTTTTGAGTTTTTTAAGCTCAGAATTTAAATTTCGCGCGTTTTTTCGCCTGGGAAGCCCTTCAGATCACTGTGCAATGTATATAAGGCATCGATTGGCCCAATGTGCATGTGGGGCCCATTTGCAAGTGAATATGAGCTTTTTGAAGTGAAAATATGGATTTTTTTAAAAAATTGCATTTTTAGGCCGTTTTCAAAACTTTCCATTCTTTTAACCCTTTGGGAAAGGCAAAAAGTGAAATTGACTATATAAACGGGAATGAGAGTGAGTTTGTTTTTTTATCTCCGAAAGGGGAAGCAAAGCTAGAGTTTGAAACTGTGGCCCGACTTTCATGAAAACCCCCTTTTTGAGCTTTTAAACTCAAACTTGAATCTGTGCGTGTATCTAGCGAAGCCCTTAAAGATCACTGGCAATGAATTTTGGCATGGTTTTTGGTCCAATGTACATGTAGGGCCCCCATTTGTAAGTGAATATTGGTTTGGGAAATTAAAAATATTTTAAAAAATTTGGCCATTCTAAATTTTAAAAACTTTTCATTCTGTGTAAAAACTGTTTGGGGAAAGTACAAAATAGTGAAATGTGCCCTTTTGGGGGCTGAATGAGATTGAATTTTGTTCCATTCCTGGGGAAGGGGCCAGAGCCTGAAACTGTGGCTTTCGCATTTTGTTAAAAAGCTCATTTTATGCCATATATGCATTGCACAGTGATCTGAAGGACTTCCCAAGCTAGATACACGCACAGATTCAAGTTCTGAGCTTAAAAGCTCAAAGAAGCGTGTTTTCATGAAAGTGCGATAGCCACAGTTTCAGAGCTCTAGCTCGCTTCCTTACGGAGATAGGAACAAATTCAATCTCATTCAGTCATATAGTCACATTTCACTCATGTTTGTCACTTTCCCAATGAGTTATACACAGAATGAAAAGTTTTGACATTCAGAATGAAAAAAAAACAAGTTTTTTAAAAAGTGCATATTTTCACTTCAGAAGCTCATATTCACTTGCAAATGGCCATACATGTACATTGGACCAATCGATGCCATATATGCATTGCACAGTGATCTGAAGGACTTCCAAGGCTAGATACACGCACAGATTCAAGTTCTGAGCTTAAAAGCTCAAAGAAGCGTGTTTTCATGAAAGTGCGTATAGCCACAGTTTCAGAGCTCTAGCTCGCTTCCTTACGGAGATAGGAACAAATTCAATCTCATTCAGTCATATAGTCACATTTCACTCATGTTTGTCACTTTCCCAATGAGTTATACACAGAATGAAAAGTTTTGACATTCAGAATGAAAAAAAAAAGTTTTTTAAAAAGTGCATATTTTCACTTCAGAAGCTCATATTCACTTGCAAATGGCCATACATGTACATTGGACCAATCGATGCCATATATGCATTGCACAGTGATCTGAAGGACTTCCCAAGCTAGATACACGCACAGATTCAAGTTCTGAGCTTAAAAGCTCAAAGAAGCGTGTTTTCATGAAAGTGCGTATAGCCACAGTTTCAGAGCTCTAGCTCGCTTCCCACGGAGATAGGAACAAATTCACTCTCATTCAGTCATATAGTCACATTTCACTCATGTTTGTCACTTTCCCACTGAGTTATACACAGAATGAAAAGTTTTGACATTCAGAATGAAAAAAAAACAAGTTTTTAAAAAGTGCATATTTTCACTTCAGAAGCTCATATTCACTTGCAAATGGCCATACATGTACATTGGACCAATCGATGCCATATATGCATTGCACAGTGATCTGAAGGACTTCCCAAGCTAGATACACGCACAGATTCAAGTTCTGAGCTTAAAAGCTCAAAGAAGCGTGTTTTCATGAAAGTGCGTATAGCCACAGTTTCAGAGCTCTAGCTCGCTTCCTTACGGAGATAGGAACAAATTCAATCTCATTCAGTCATATAGTCACATTTCACTCATGTTTGTCACTTTCCCACTGAGTTATACACAGAATGAAAAGTTTTGACATTCAGAATGAAAAAAAAACAAGTTTTTTAAAAAGTGCATATTTTCACTTCAGAAGCTCATATTCACTTGCAAATGGCCATACATGTACATTGGACCAATCGATGCCATATATGCATTGCACAGTGATCTGAAGGACTTCCCAAGCTAGATACACGCACAGATTCAAGTTCTGAGCTTAAAAGCTCAAAGAAGCGTGTTTTCATGAAAGTGCGTATAGCCACAGTTTCAGAGCTCTAGCTCGCTTCCTTACGGAGATAGGAACAAATTCAATCTCATTCAGTCATATAGTCACATTTCACTCATGTTTGTCACTTTCCCACTGAGTTATACACAGAATGAAAAGTTTTGACATTCAGAATGAAAAAAAAAAAAGTTTTTTAAAAAGTGCATATTTTCACTTCAGAAGCTCATATTCACTTGCAAATGGCCATACATGTACATTGGACCAATCGATGCCATATATACATTGCACAGTGATCTGAAGGACTTCCCAAGCTAGATACACGCACAGATTCAAGTTCTGAGCTTAAAAGCTCAAAGAAGCGTGTTTTCATGAAAGTGCGTATAGCCACAGTTTCAGAGCTCTAGCTCGCTTCCTTACGGAGATAGGAACAAATTCAATCTCATTCAGTCATATAGTCACATTTCACTCATGTTTGTCACTTTCCCAATGAGTTATACACAGAATGAAAAGTTTTGACATTCAGAATGAAAAAAAAAACAAGTTTTTAAAAAGTGCATATTTTCACTTCAGAAGCTCATATTCACTTGCAAATGGCCATACATGTACATTGGACCAATCGATGCCATATATGCATTGCACAGTGATCTGAAGGACTTCCCAAGCTAGATACACGCACAGATTCAAGTTCTGAGCTTAAAAGCTCAAAGAAGCGTGTTTTCATGAAAGTGCGTGATAGCCACATTTTCAGAGCTCTAGCTCGCTTCCTTACGGAGATAGGAACAAATTCAATCTCATTCAGCCATATAGTCACATTTCACTCATGTTTGTCACTTTCCCACTGAGTTATACACAGAATGAAAAGTTTTGACATTCAGAATGAAAAAAAAAAACAAATTTTTTAAAAAAGTGCATATTTTCACTTCAGAAGCTCATATTCACTTGCAAATGGCCCTCACTTGCAAATGGCCATACATGTACATTGGACCAATCGATGCCATATATGCATTGCACAGTGATCTGAAGGACTTCCTCAAGCTAGATACACATTCAAGTTCTGAGCTTAAAAGCTCAAAGAAGCGTGTTTTCATGAAAGTGCGATAGCCACAGTTTCAGAGCTCTAGCTCGCTTCCTTACGGAGATAGGAACAAATTCAATAGGAACAATCTCATTCAGCCATATAGTCACATTTCACTCATGTTTGTCACTTTCCCACTGAGTTATACACAGAATGAAAAGTTTTGACATTCAGAATGAAAAAAAAAAAAGTTTTTTAAAAAGTGCATATTTTCACTTCAGAAGCTCATATTCACTTGCAAATGGCCCTACATGTACATTGGACCAATCGATGCCATATATGCATTGCACAGTGATCTGAAGGACTTCCCAGGCTAGATACACGCACAGATTCAAGTTCTGAGCTTAAAAGCTCAAAGAAGCGTGTTTTCATGAAAGTGCGTATAGCCACAGTTTCAGAGCTCTAGCTCGCTTCTACGAGATAGGAACAAATTCAATCTCATTCAGTCAGTCATATAGTCACATTTCACTCATGTTTGTCACTTTCCCAATGAGTTATACACAGAATGAAAAGTTTTGACATTCAGAATGAAAAAAAAAAAACAAGTTTTTTAAAAAGTGCATATTTTCACTTCAGAAGCTCATATTCACTTGCAAATGGCCATACATGTACATTGGACCAATCGATGCCATATATGCATTGCACAGTGATCTGAAGGACTTCCCAGGCTAGATACACGCACAGATTCAAGTTCTGAGCTTAAAAGCTCAAAGAAGCGTGTTTTCATGAAAGTGCGTATAGCCACAGTTTCAGAGCTCTAGCTCGCTTCCTTACGAGATAGGAACAAATTCAATCTCATTCAGTCATATAGTCACATTTCACTCATGTTTGTCACTTTCCCACTGAGTTATACACAGAATGAAAAGTTTTGACATTCAGAATGAAAAAAAAAAAAAAAAAGTTTTTAAAAAGTGCATATTTTCACTTCAGAAGCTCATATTCACTTGCAAATGGCCATACATGTACATTGGACCAATCGATGCCATATATGCATTGCACAGTGATCTGAAGGACTTCCCAAGCTAGATACACGCACAGATTCAAGTTCTGAGCTTAAAAGCTCAAAGAAGCGTGTTTTCATGAAAGTGCGTATAGCCACAGTTTCAGAGCTCTAGCTCGCTTCCTTACGGAGATAGGAACAAATTCAATCTCATTCAGTCATATAGTCACATTTCACTCATGTTTGTCACTTTCCCACTGAGTTATACACAGAATGAAAAGTTTTGACATTCAGAATGAAAAAAAAAAAGTTTTTAAAAAGTGCATATTTTCACTTCAGAAGCTCATATTCACTTGCAAATGGCCCTACATGTACATTGGACCAATCGATGCCATATATGCATTGCACAGTGATCTGAAGGACTTCCCAAGCTAGATACACGCACAGATTCAAGTTCTGAGCTTAAAAGCTCAAAGAAGCGTGTTTTTCATGAAAGTGCGATAGCCACAGTTTCAGAGCTCTAGCTCGCTTCCTTACGGAGATAGGAACAAATTCAATCTCATTCAGTCATATAGTCACATTTCACTCATGTTTGTCACTTTCCCACTGAGTAATACACAGAATGAAAAGTTTTGACATTCAGAATGAAAAAAAAAAGTTTTTTAAAAAGTGCATATTTTCACTTCAGAAGCTCATATTCACTTGCAAATGGCCATACATGTACATTGGACCAATCGATGCCATATATGCATTGCACAGTGATCTGAAGGACTTCCCAAGCTAGATACACGCACAGATTCAAGTTCTGAGCTTAAAAGCTCAAAGAAGCGTGTTTTCATGAAATTGCGTATAGCCACAGTTTCAGAGCTCTAGCTCGCTTCCTTACGGAGATAGGAACAAATTCAATCTCATTCAGTCATATAGTCACATTTCACTCATGTTTGTCACTTTCCCAATGAGTTATACACAGAATGAAAAGTTTTGACATTCAGAATGAAAAAAAAAAAGTTTTTAAAAAAGTGCATATTTTCACTTCAGAAGCTCATATTCACTTGCAAATGGCCATACATGTACATTGGACCAATCGATGCCATATATGCATTGCACAGTGATCTGAAGGACTTCCCAGGCTAGATACACGCACAGATTCAAGTTCTGAGCTTAAAAGCTCAAAGAAGCGTGTTTTCATGAAAGTGCGTATAGCCACAGTTTCAGAGCTCTAGCTCGCTTCCTTACGGAGATAGGAACAAATTCAATCTCATTCAGTCATATAGTCACATTTCACTCATGTTTGTCACTTTCCCAATGAGTTATACACAGAATGAAAAGTTTTGACATTCAGAATGAAAAAAATACAAGTTTTTTAAAAAGTGCATATTTTCACTTCAGAAGCTCATATTCACTTGCAAATGGCCATACATGTACATTGGACCAATCGATGCCATATATATGCATTGCACAGTGATCTGAAGGACTTCCCAGGCTAGATACACGCACAGATTCAAGTTCTGAGCTTAAAAGCTCAAAGAAGCGTGTTTTCATGAAAGTGCGATATAGCCACAGTTTCAGAGCTCTAGCTCGCTTCCCTTACGGAGATAGGGAACAAATTCAATCTCATTCAGTCATATAGTCACATTTCACTCATGTTTGTCACTTTCCCACTGAGTTATACACAGAATGAAAAGTTTTGACATTCAGAATGAAAAAAAAAAAGTTTTTTAAAAAGTGCATATTTTCACTTCAGAAGCTCATATTCACTTGCAAATGGCCATACATGTACATTGGACCAATCGATGCCATATATGCATTGCACAGTGATCTGAAGGACTTCCCAAGCTAGATACATGCACAGATTCAAGTTCTGAGCTTAAAAGCTCAAAAGAAGCGTGTTTTCATGAAAGTGCGTATAGCCACAGTTTCAGAGCTCTAGCTCGCTTCCTTACGGAGATAGGAACAAATTCAATCTCATTCAGTCATATAGTCACATTTCACTCATGTTTGTCACTTTCCCAATGAGTTATACACAGAATGAAAAGTTTTGACATTCAGAATGAAAAAAAAAAAGTTTTTAAAAAGTGCATATTTTCACTTCAGAAGCTCATATTCACTTGCAAATGGCCATACATGTACATTGGACCAATCGATGCCATATATGCATTGCACAGTGATCTGAAGGACTTCCCAGCTAGATACACGCACAGATTCAAGTTCTGAGCTTAAAAGCTCAAAGAAGCGTGTTTTCATGAAAGTGCGATAGCCACAGTTTCAGAGCTCTAGCTCGCTTCCTTACGGAGATAGGAACAAATTCAATCTCATTCAGTCATATAGTCACATTTCACTCATGTTTGTGACTTTCCCACTGAGTAATACACAGAATGAAAAGTTTTGACATTCAGAATGAAAAAAAAAAGTTTTTTAAAAAGTGCATATTTTCACTTCAGAAGCTCATATTCACTTGCAAATGGCCATACATGTACATTGGACCAATCGATGCCATATATGCATTGCACAGTGATCTGAAGGACTTCCCAAGCTAGATACACGCACAGATTCAAGTTCTGAGCTTAAAAGCTCAAAGAAGCGTGTTTTCATGAAAGTGCGTATAGCCACAGTTTCAGAGCTCTAGCTCGCTTCCTTACGGAGATAGGAACAAATTCAATCTCATTCAGTCATATAGTCACATTTCACTCATGTTTGTCACTTTCCCAATGAGTTATACACAGAATGAAAAGTTTTGACATTCAGAATGAAAAAAAAAGTTTTTTTAAAAAGTGCATATTTTCACTTCAGAAGCTCATATTCACTTGCAAATGGCCATACATGTACATTGGACCAATCGATGCCATATATGCATTGCACAGTGATCTGAAGGACTTCCCAAGCTAGATACACGCACAGATTCAAGTTCTGAGCTTAAAAGCTCAAAGAAGCGTTTTTCATGAAAGTGCGATAGCCACAGTTTCAGAGCTCTAGCTCGCTTCCTACGGAGATAGGAACAAATTCAATCTCATTCAGTCATATAGTCACATTTCACTCATGTTTGTCACTTTCCCAATGAGTTATACACAGAATGAAAAGTTTTGACATTCAGAATGAAAAAAAACAAGTTTTTAAAAAAGTGCATATTTTCACTTCAGAAGCTCATATTCACTTGCAAATGGCCATACATGTACATTGGACCAATCGATGCCATATATGCATTGCACAGTGATCTGAAGGACTTCCCAAGCTAGATACACGCACAGATTCAAGTTCTGAGCTTAAAAGCTCAAAGAAGCGTGTTTTCATGAAAGTGCGTATAGCCACAGTTTCAGAGCTCTAGCTCGCTTCCTTACGGAGATAGGAACAAATTCAATCTCATTCAGTCATATAGTCACATTTCACTCATGTTTGTCACTTTCCCAATGAGTTATACACAGAATGAAAAGTTTTGACATGCAGAATGAAAAAAAAAAAGTTTTTTAAAAAAGTGCATATTTTCACTTCAGAAGCTCATATTCACTTGCAAATGGCCATACATGTACATTGGACCAATCGATGCCATATATGCATTGCACAGTGATCTGAAGGACTTCCCAAGCTAGATACACGCACAGATTCAAGTTCTGAGCTTAAAAGCTCAAAGAAGCGTGTTTTCATGAAAGTGCGTATAGCCACAGTTTCAGAGCTCTAGCTCGCTTCCTTACGGAGATAGGAACAAATTCAATCTCATTCAGTCATATAGTCACATTTCACTCATGTTTGTCACTTTCCCAATGAGTTATACACAGAATGAAAAGTTTTGACATTCAGAATGAAAAAAAAAAAAAGTTTTTTAAAAAGTGCATATTTTCACTTCAGAAGCTCATATTCACTTGCAAATGGCCATACATGTACATTGGACCAATCGATGCCATATATGCATTGCACAGTGATCTGAAGGACTTCCCAAGCTAGATACACGCACAGATTCAAGTTCTGAGCTTAAAAGCTCAAAGAAGCGTGTTTTCATGAAAGTGCGTATAGCCACAGTTTCAGAGCTCTAGCTCGCTTCCTTACGGAGATAGGAACAAATTCAATCTCATTCAGTCATATAGTCACATTTCACTCATGTTTGTCACTTTCCCAATGAGTTATACACAGAATGAAAAGTTTTGACATTCAGAATGAAAAAAAAAAGTTTTTTTAAAAGTGCATATTTTCACTTCAGAAGCTCATATTCACTTGCAAATGGCCATACTGTACATTGGACCAATCGATGCCATATATGCATTGCACAGTGATCTGAAGGACTTCCCAAGCTAGATACACGCACAGATTCAAGTTCTGAGCTTAAAAGCTCAAAGAAGCGTGTTTTCATGAAAGTGCGTATAGCCACAGTTTCAGAGCTCTAGCTCGCTTCCTTACGGAGATAGGAACAAATTCAATCTCATTCAGCCATATAGTCACATTTCACTCATGTTTGTCACTTTCCCAATGAGTTATACACAGAATGAAAAGTTTTGACATTCAGAATGAAAAAAAAAAAAGTTTTTTAAAAAGTGCATATTTTCACTTCAGAAGCTCATATTCACTTGCAAATGGCCATACATGTACATTGGACCAATCGATGCCATATATGCATTGCACAGTGATCTGAAGGACTTCCCAAGCTAGATACACGCACAGATTCAAGTTCTGAGCTTAAAAGCTCAAAGAAGCGTGTTTTCATGAAAGTGCGGATAGCCACAGTTTCAGAGCTCTAGCTCGCTTCCTTACGGAGATAGGAACAAATTCAATCTCATTCAGTCATATAGTCACATTTCACTCATGTTTGTCACTTTCCCAATGAGTTATACACAGAATGAAAAGTTTTGACATTCAGAATGAAAAAAAAAAAAAGTTTTTTAAAAAGTGCATATTTTCACTTCAGAAGCTCATATTCACTTGCAAATGGCCATACATGTACATTGGACCAATCGATGCCATATATGCATTGCACAGTGATCTGAAGGACTTCCCAAGCTAGATACACGCACAGATTCAAGTTCTGAGCTTAAAAGCTCAAAGAAGCGTGTTTTCATGAAAGTGCGTATAGCCACAGTTTCAGAGCTCTAGCTCGCTTCCTTACGGAGATAGGAACAAATTCAATCTCATTCAGTCATATAGTCACATTTCACTCATGTTTGTCACTTTCCCACTGAGTAATACACAGAATGAAAAGTTTTGACATTCAGAATGAAAAAAACAAGTTTTTTAAAAAGTGCATATTTTCACTTCAGAAGCTCATATTCACTTGCAAATGGCCATACATGTACATTGGACCAATCGATGCCATTTATGCATTGCACAGTGATCTGAAGGACTTCCCAAGCTAGATACACGCACAGATTCAAGTTCTGAGCTTAAAAGCTCAAAGAAGCGTGTTTTTCATGAAAGTGCGATATAGCCACAGTTTCAGAGCTCTAGCTCGCTTCCTTACGGAGATAGGAACAAATTCAATCTCATTCAGCCATATAGTCACATTTCACTCATGTTTGTCACTTTCCCACTGAGTTATACACAGAATGAAAAGTTTTGACATTCAGAATGAAAAAAAAAAGTTTTTTAAAAAGTGCATATTTTCACTTCAGAAGCTCATATTCACTTGCAAATGGCCATACATGTACATTGGACCAATCGATGCCATATATGCATTGCACAGTGATCTGAAGGACTTCCCAAGCTAGATACACGCACACAGATTCAAGTTCTGAGCTTAAAAGCTCAAAGAAGCGTGTTTTCATGAAAGTGCGATATAGCCACAGTTTCAGAGCTCTAGCTCGCTTCCTTACGGAGATAGGAACAAATTCAATCTCATTCAGTCATATAGTCACATTTCACTCATGTTTGTCACTTTCCCAATGAGTTATACACAGAATGAAAAGTTTTGACATTCAGAATGAAAAAAAAAACAAGTTTTTTTAAAAAGTGCATATTTTCACTTCAGAAGCTCATATTCACTTGCAAATGGCCATACATGTACATTGGACCAATCGATGCCATATATGCATTGCACAGTGATCTGAAGGACTTCCCAAGCTAGATACACGCACAGATTCAAGTTCTGAGCTTAAAAGCTCAAAGAAGCGTGTTTTCATGAAAGTGCGTATAGCCACAGTTTCAGAGCTCTAGCTCGCTTCCTTACGGAGATAGGAACAAATTCAATCTCATTCAGCCATATAGTCACATTTCACTCATGTTTGTCACTTTCCCACTGAGTTATACACAGAATGAAAAGTTTTGACATTCAGAATGAAAAAAAAAAAGTTTTTAAAAAGTGCATATTTTCACTTCAGAAGCTCATATTCACTTGCAAATGGCCATACATGTACATTGGACCAATCGATGCCATATATGCATTGCACAGTGATCTGAAGGACTTCCCAAGCTAGATACACGCACAGATTCAAGTTCTGAGCTTAAAAGCTCAAAGAAGCGTGTTTTCATGAAAGTGCGTATAGCCACAGTTTCAGAGCTCTAGCTCGCTTCCTTACGGAGATAGGAACAAATTCAATCTCATTCAGTCATATAGTCACATTTCACTCATGTTTGTCACTTTCCCAATGAGTTATACACAGAATGAAAAAGTTTGACATTCAGAATGAAAAAAAAAAAAGTTTTTTAAAAAGTGCATATTTTCACTTCAGAAGCTCATATTCACTTGCAAATGGCCATACATGTACATTGGACCAATCGATGCCATATATGCATTGCACAGTGATCTGAAGGACTTCCCAAGCTAGATACACGCACAGATTCAAGTTCTGAGCTTAAAAGCTCAAAGAAGCGTGTTTTTCATGAAAGTGCGATAGCCACAGTTTCAGAGCTCTAGCTCGCTTCCTTACGGAGATAGGAACAAATTCAATCTCATTCAGTCATATAGTCACATTTCACTCATGTTTGTCACTTTCCCACTGAGTTATACACAGAATGAAAAGTTTTGACATTCAGAATGAAAAAAAAAAAAGTTTTTTAAAAAGTGCATATTTTCACTTCAGAAGCTCATATTCACTTGCAAATGGCCATACATGTACATTGGACCAATCGATGCCATATATGCATTGCACAGTGATCTGAAGGACTTCCCAAGCTAGATACACGCACAGATTCAAGTTCTGAGCTTAAAAGCTCAAAGAAGCGTGTTTTCATGAAAGTGCGATAGCCACAGTTTCAGAGCTCTAGCTCGCTTCCTTACGGAGATAGGAACAAATTCAATCTCATTCAGTCATATAGTCAAATTTCACTCATGTTTGTCACTTTCCCACTGAGTTATACACAGAATGAAAAGTTTTGACATTCAGAATGAAAAAAAAAAAGTTTTTTTAAAAAGTGCATATTTTCACTTCAGAAGCTCATATTCACTTGCAATTGGCCATACATGTACATTGGACCAATCGATGCCATATATGCATTGCACAGTGATCTGAAGTACTTCCCAAGCTAGATACACGCACAGATTCAAGTTCTGAGCTTAAAAGCTCAAAGAAGCGTGTTTTCATGAAAGTGCGATAGCCACAGTTTCAGAGCTCTAGCTCGCTTCCTTACGGAGATAGGAACAAATTCATTCTCATTCAGTCATATAGTCACATTTCACTCATGTTTGTCACTTTCCCAATGAGTAATACACAGAATGAAAAGTTTTGACATTCAGAATGAAAAAAAAAGTTTTTTAAAAGTGCATATTTTCACTTCAGAAGCTCATATTCACTTGCAAATGGCCATACATGTACATTGGACCAATCGATGCCATATATGCATTGCACAGTGATCTGAAGGACTTCCCAAGCTAGATACACGCACAGATTCAAGTTCTGAGCTTAAAAGCTCAAAGAAGCGTGTTTTCATGAAAGTGCGTATAGCCACAGTTTCAGAGCTCTAGCTCGCTTCTTACGGAGATAGGAACAAATTCAATCTCATTCAGTCATATAGTCACATTTCACTCATGTTTGTCACTTTCCCAATGAGTTATACACAGAATGAAAAGTTTTGACATTCAGAATGAAAAAAAAAAGTTTTTTTTAAAAAGTGCATATTTTCACTTCAGAAGCTCATATTCACTTGCAAATGGCCATACATGTACATTGGACCAATCGATGCCATATATGCATTGCACAGTGATCTGAAGGACTTCCCAAGCTAGATACACGCACAGATTCAAGTTCTGAGCTTAAAAGCTCAAAGAAGCGTGTTTTCATGAAAGTGCGTATAGCCACAGTTTCAGAGCTCTAGCTCGCTTCCTTACGGAGATAGGAACAAATTCATTCTCAATCAGTCATATAGTCACATTACATTCATGTTTGTCACTTTCCCAATGAGTAATACACAGAATGAAAAGTTTTGACATTCAGAATGAAAAAAAAAGTTTTTTAAAAAGTGCATATTTTCACTTCAGAAGCTCATATTCACTTGCAAATGGCCATACATGTACATTGGACCAATCGATGCCATATATGCATTGCACAGTGATCTGAAGGATTTCCCAAGCTAGATACACGCACAGCTTCAAGTTCTGAGCTTAAAAGCTCAAAGAAGCGTGTTTTCATGAAAGTGCGTATAGCCACAGTTTCAGAGCTCTAGCTCGCTTCCTTACGGAGATAGGAACAAATTCACTCTCATTCAGTCATATAGTCACATTTCACTCATGTTTGTCACTTTCCCAATGAGTTATACACAGAATGAAAAGTTTTGACATTCAGAATGAAAAAAAAAAAGTTTTTTAAAAAGTGCATATTTTCACTTCAGAAGCTCATATTCACTTGCAAATGGCCATACATGTACATTGGACCAATCGATGCCATATATGCATTGCACAGTGATCTGAAGGACTTCCCAAGCTAGATACACGCACAGATTCAAGTTCTGAGCTTAAAAGCTCAAAGAAGCGTGTTTTCATGAAAGTGCGTATAGCCACAGTTTCAGAGCTCTAGCTCGCTTTCCTTACGGAGATAGGAACAAATTCAATCTCATTCAGTCATATAGTCACATTTCACTCATGTTTGTCACTTTCCCACTGAGTTATACACAGAATGAAAAGTTTTGACATTCAGAATGAAAAAAAAAACAAGTTTTTAAAAAGTGCATATTTTCACTTCAGAAGCTCATATTCACTTGCAAATGGCCATACATGTACATTGGACCAATCGATGCCATATATGCATTGCACAGTGATCTGAAGGACTTCCCAAGCTAGATACACGCACAGATTCAAGTTCTGAGCTTAAAAGCTCAAAGAAGCGTGTTTTCATGAAAGTGCGATAGCCACAGTTTCAGAGCTCTAGCTCGCTTCCTTACGGAGATAGGAACAAATTCAATCTCATTCAGTCATATAGTCACATTTCACTCATGTTTGTCACTTTCCCAATGAGTTATACACAGAATGAAAAGTTTTGACATTCAGAATGAAAAAAAAAAAGTTTTTTAAAAAGTGCATATTTTCACTTCAGAAGCTCATATTCACTTGCAAATGGCCATACATGTACATTGGACCAATCGATGCCATATATGCATTGCACAGTGATCTGAAGGACTTCCCAAGCTAGATACACGCACAGATTCAAGTTCTGAGCTTAAAAGCTCAAAGAAGCGTGTTTTCATGAAAGTGCGTATAGCCACAGTTTCAGAGCTCTAGCTCGCTTCCTTACGGAGATAGGAACAAATTCAATCTCATTCAGTCATATAGTCACATTTCACTCATGTTTGTCACTTTCCCACTGAGTTATACACAGAATGAAAAGTTTTGACATTCAGAATGAAAAAAAAAAAGTTTTTAAAAAGTGCATATTTTCACTTCAGAAGCTCATATTCACTTGCAAATGGCCATACATGTACATTGGACCAATCGATGCCATATATGCATTGCACAGTGATCTGAAGGACTTCCCAAGCTAGATACACGCACAGATTCAAGTTCTGAGCTTAAAAGCTCAAAGAAGCGTGTTTTCATGAAAGTGCGTATAGCCACAGTTTCAGAGCTCTAGCTCGCTTCCTTACGGAGATAGGAACAAATTCAATCTCATTCAGTCATATAGTCACATTTCACTCATGTTTGTCACTTTCCCACTGAGTTATACACAGAATGAAAAGTTTTGACATTCAGAATGAAAAAAAAAGTTTTTTAAAAAGTCCATATTTTCACTTCAGAAGCTCATATTCACTTGCAAATGGCCCTACATGTACATTGGACCAATCGATGCCTTATATACATTGCACAGTGATCTGAAGGACTTCCCAGGCTAGATACACGCACAGATTCAAGTTCTGAGCTTAAAAGCTCAAAGAAGCGTGTTTTTTCATGAAAGTGCGATAGCCACAGTTTCAGAGCTCTAGCTCGCTTCCTTACGGAGATAGGAACAAATTCAATCTCATTCAGTCATATAGTCACATTTCACTCATGTTTGTCACTTTCCCAATGAGTTATACACAGAATGAAAAGTTTTGACATTCAGAATGAAAAAAAAACAAGTTTTTTAAAAAGTGCATATTTTCACTTCAGAAGCTCATATTCACTTGCAAATGGCCATACATGTACATTGGACCAATCGATGCCATATATGCATTGCACAGTGATCTGAAGGACTTCCCAAGCTAGATACACGCACAGATTCAAGTTCTGAGCTTAAAAGCTCAAAGAAGCGTGTTTTCATGAAAGTGCGATAGCCACAGTTTCAGAGCTCTAGCTCGCTTCCTTACGGAGATAGGAACAAATTCAATCTCATTCAGTCATATAGTCACATTTCACTCATGTTTGTCACTTTCCCACTGAGTTATACACAGAATGAAAAGTTTTGACATTCAGAATGAAAAAAAAAAAAGTTTTTTAAAAAGTGCATATTTTCACTTCAGAAGCTCATATTCACTTGCAAATGGCCATACATGTACATTGGACCAATCGATGCCTTATATACATTGCACAGTGATCTGAAGGACTTCCCAGGCTAGATACACGCACAGATTCAAGTTCTGAGCTTAAAAGCTCAAAGAAGCGTGTTTTCATGAAAGTGCGTATAGCCACAGTTTCAGAGCTCTAGCTCGCTTCCTTACGGAGATAGGAACAAATTCAATCTCATTCAGTCATATAGTCACATTTCACTCATGTTTGTCACTTTCCCAATGAGTTATACACAGAATGAAAAGTTTTGACATTCAGAATGAAAAAAAAAAAAGTTTTTAAAAAGTGCATATTTTCACTTCAGAAGCTCATATTCACTTGCAAATGGCCATACATGTACATTGGACCAATCGATGCCATATATGCATTGCACAGTGATCTGAAGGATTTCCCAAGCTAGATACACGCACAGATTCAAGTTCTGAGCTTAAAAGCTCAAAGAAGCGTGTTTTCATGAAAGTGCGTATAGCCACAGTTTCAGAGCTCTAGCTCGCTTCCTTACGGAGATAGGAACAAATTCAATCTCATTCAGTCATATAGTCACATTTCACTCATGTTTGTCACTTTCCCACTGAGTTATACACAGAATGAAAAGTTTTGACATTCAGAATGAAAAAAAAAAAAACAAGTTTTTTAAAAAGTGCATATTTTCACTTCAGAAGCTCATATTCACTTGCAAATGGCCATACATGTACATTGGACCAATCGATGCCATATATGCATTGCACAGTGATCTGAAGGACTTCCCAAGCTAGATACACGCACAGATTCAAGTTCTGAGCTTAAAAGCTCAAAGAAGCGTGTTTTCATGAAAGTGCGTATAGCCACAGTTTCAGAGCTCTAGCTCGCTTCCTTACGGAGATAGGAACAAATTCAATCTCATTCAGCCATATAGTCACATTTCACTCATGTTTGTCACTTTCCCACTGAGTTATACACAGAATGAAAAGTTTTGACATTCAGAATGAAAAAAAAAAACAAGTTTTTAAAAAGTGCATATTTTCACTTCAGAAGCTCATATTCACTTGCAAATGGCCATACATGTACATTGGACCAATCGATGCCATATATGCATTGCACAGTGATCTGAAGGACTTCCCAGGCTAGATACACGCACAGATTCAAGTTCTGAGCTTAAAAGCTCAAAGAAGCGTGTTTTCATGAAAGTGCGATAGCCACAGTTTCAGAGCTCTAGCTCGCTTCCTTCGGAGATAGGAACAAATTCAATCTCAATCAGTCATATAGTCACATTACACTCATGTTTGTCACTTTCCCAATGAGTTATACACAGAATGAAAAGTTTTGACATGCAGAATGAAAAAAAAAAAGTTTTTTAAAAAGTGCATATTTTCACTTCAGAAGCTCATATTCACTTGCAAATGGCCATACATGTACATTGGACCAATCGATGCCATATATGCATTGCACAGTGATCTGAAGGACTTCCCAAGCTAGATACACGCACAGATTCAAGTTCTGAGCTTAAAAGCTCAAAGAAGCGTGTTTTTCATGAAAGTGCGATAGCCACAGTTTCAGAGCTCTAGCTCGCTTCCTACGGAGATAGGAACAAATTCAATCTCATTCAGTCATATAGTCACATTTCACTCATGTTTGTCACTTTCCCACTGAGTTATACACAGAATGAAAAGTTTTGACATTCAGAATGAAAAAAAAAAGTTTTTAAAAAGTGCATATTTTCACTTCAGAAGCTCATATTCACTTGCAAATGGCCATACATGTACATTGGACCAATCGATGCCATATATGCATTGCACAGTGATCTGAAGGACTTCCCAGGCGAGATACACGCACAGATTCAAGTTCTGAGCTTAAAAGCTCAAAGAAGCGTGTTTTTCATGAAAGTGCGTTAAGCCACAGTTTCAGACCTCTAGCTCGCTTCCTTACGGAGATAGGAACAAATTCAATCTCATTCAGTCATATAGTCACATTTCACTCATGTTTGTCACTTTCCCAATGAGTTATACACAGAATGAAAAGTTTTGACATTCAGAATGAAAAAAAACAAGTTTTTTATTTTCACTTCAGAAGCTCATATTCACTTGCAAATGGCCATACATGTACATTGGACCAATCGATGCCATATATGCATTGCACAGTGATCTGAAGGACTTCCCAGGCTAGATACACGCACAGATTCAAGTTCTGAGCTTAAAAGCTCAAAAGCGTGTTTTCATGAAAGT